>CM047511.1:33819983-33832483 GCA_026122265.1 Ammodytes dubius | reverse complement strand
TTCTGATCCGTCCCCACACCTAGTATCTTGGTTAAAAATCTTGTGCAGTTGCCCCTCCCCTACCGGACGTTATTCCCAAAAAACCTGTTTTTTCCATGTTAAAAAAAAGTTTCTCGGAAATGGCTAAAAATTGGTGAGCATGTAGTCCTGGCCAAGGGCTACAACAGGCACTGCTTGGAATTGTGTTGCCCCTCTGCGTTGGGGAGTTACGGAGCTTCAAACTTTTCAAATCGCCATTGCAGTACCCACAATCGCCACCAGGGGACGAAACTTTTTCGGCCAATGCGCCTGGTCCCAAGGTATCCGAGGATGGTCTCGGTATGAGGTTGCCCCTCTGCGTTCAAAATTTACGTCCAAAAAACCACTTTTGAAAAGTGGGCAGATTGCTCTTAACCTAACCCTAACCCTAACCCTAACCCTAACCCTAACCCTAACCCTAACCCTAACCCTAACCCTAACCCTAACCCTAACCCTAACCCTAACCCTAACCCTAACCCTAACCCTAACCCTAACCCTAACCCTAACCCTAACCCTAACCCTAACCCTAACCCTAACCCTCTAACCTAACCCTAACCCTAACCCTAACCCTAACCCTAACCCTAACCCTAACCCTAACCCTAACCCTAACCCTAACCCTAACCCTAACCCTAACCCTCCAACTCCACATTCCACCTTCCAACTCCATATTCCAACTCCACATTCCACCTTCCAACTCCATATTCCAACTCCACATTCCACCTTCCAACTCCATATTCCATTTCCACATTCCAATTCCAACTCCTTCCACCTTTTATATAGGGTTTTTAAAAAAGTGACGGGAGTTCCCCCTTACTCACCCATAATTTTTGGTCATGATAGCGCCAACTAGTGGTGTAAAAAAAAAAAAAAAAAAAAAAAAAAAAATCATATATACTCCAAATGGCCTAAAACGTGCTCCTAAATACTTTTTGGAAAAATTATTTTCTTAGGACTCGGCACTTAAAGAAATTTTCCCAAAATTTTACATGGGGGTCAATGGCAGCTACATGAAGTAAGTGAGCTACAACTCCAAAACTTCGCACACATGTCTAGGGGGCCTGGGGCACCTGCCACACCAAAGGACATCCCTGTGCCTATCTTCCTCGCCCAGTGGCACAACTTTGAAATTTTAAAATTCAATTTTCTAAATCGGCCATAACTCGGGATAGAAACAACATAGAACCAAAATTTCAACGGATTCTGATCCGTCCCCACGCCTAGTATCTTGGTTAAAAATCTTGTGCAGTTGCCCCTCCCCTACCGGACGTTATTCCCAAAAAACCTGTTTTTTCCATGTTAAAAAAAGTTTCTCGGAAATGGCTAAAAATTGGTGAGCATGTAGTCCTGGCCAAGGGCTACAACAGACACTGCTTGGAATTGTGTTTGCCCCTCTGCGTTGGGGAGTTACGGAGCTTCAAACTTTTCAAATCGCGATTGCAGTACCCACAATCGCCACCAGGGGGACAAAACTTTTTCCGCCAATGCGCCTGGTCCCAAGGTATCCGAGGATGGTCTCAGTATGAGGTTGCCCCTCTGCGTTCAAAATTTACGTCCAAAAAAACCACTTTTGAAAAGTGGGCAGATTGCTCTTAACCTAACCCTAACCCTAACCACCCTAACCCTAACCCTAACCCTAACCCTAACCCTAACCCTAACCCTAACCCTAACCCTAACCCTAACCCTAACCCTAACCCTAACCCTAACCCTAACCCTAACCCTAACCCTAACCCTAACCCTAACCCTAACCCTAACCCTAACCCTAACCCTAACCCTAACCCTAACCCTAACCCTAACCCTAACCCTAACCCTAACCCTAACCCTAACCCTAAACCCTAACCCTAACCCTAACCCTAACCCTAACCCTAACCCTAACTCCACATTCCACCTTCCAACTCCATATTCCAACTCCACATTCCACCTTCCAACTCCATATTCCAACTCCACATTCCACCTTCCAACTCCATATTCCATTTCCACATTCCAATTCCAACTCCTTCCACCTTTTATATAGGGTTTTTAAAAAAGTGACGGGAGTTCCCCCTTACTCACCCATAATTTTTGGTCATGATAGCGCCAACTAGTGGTGTAAGAAAAAAAAAAAAAAAAAAAAATCATATATACTCCAAATGGCCTAAAACGTGCTCCTAAATACTTTTTGGAAAAATTATTTTCTTAGGACTCGGCACTTAAAGAAATTTTCCCAAAATTTTACATGGGGGTCAATGGCAGCTACATGAAGTAAGTGAGCTACAACTCCAAAACTTCGCACACATGTCTAGGGGCCTGGGCACCTGCCACACCAAAGGACATCCCTGTGCCTATCTTCCTCGCCCAGTGGCACAACTTTGAAATTTTAAAATTCAATTTTCTAAATCGGCCATAACTCGGATAGAAACAACATAGAACCAAAATTTCAACGGATTCTGATCCGTCCCCACGCCTAGTATCTTGGTTAAAAATCTTGTGCAGTTGCCCCTCCCCTAACGGACGTTATTCCCAAAAAACCTGTTTTTCCATGTTAAAAAAAGTTTCTCGGAAATGGCTAAAAATTGGTGAGCATGTAGTCCTGGCCAAGGGCTACAACAGGCACTGCTTGGAATTGTGTTGCCCCTCTGCGTTGGGGAGTTACGGAGCTTCAAACTTTTCAAATCGCGATTGCAGTACCCACAATCGCCACCAGGGGACGAAACTTTTTCAGCCAATGCGCCTGGTCCCAAGGTATCCAAGGATGGTCTCGGTATGAGGTTGCCCCTCTGCGTTCAAAATTTACGTCCAAAAAACCACTTTTGAAAAGTGGGCAGATTGCTCTTAACCTAACCCTAACCCTAACCCTAACCCTAACCCTAACCCTAACCCTAACCCTAACCCTAACCCTAACCCTAACCCTAACCCTAACCCTAACCCTAACCCTAACCCTAACCCTAACCCTAACCCTAACCCTAACCCTAACCCTAACCCTAACCCTAACCCTAACCCTAACCCTAACCCTAACCCTAACCCATATATATCATTTGAAGACAGTGCCACCTTTATTTCTCAATCAAAAATTGTGACAGCTCCATTGACTTACATTGAGTATTTCACTGGTTTTAAGTTCATAACTTTGTCCAGGGAGCTAGTATACATATGGTTCTGACTGATTCTGAGTCAGACTGAACCCAGGTGCTCATTTCTATAATTTGGTGATGATAGCGCCCCCTTTGAATTTCGCATATTTTCCAAAAAACAGCACAACAGACCATTACCAAACGACTCAAAATGACCTAAAACGTGCTCCTAGACACTTTCTGTGGGAAGTATTTTTGACTCGACACTTAGTCAAATTTTCACACAATTTCACTTGTACTCATTTGGCCATAACTTCTGATAGGAAGGTCATAGAGACCTACTTTCAACGGATTTGGAATCAGGAAGAGCCCCTCTTTCAACAGACATATTATGGGCCAAAACTCTACTGCGCATGCGCAGACCAAATCGGCCATAACTCGGGATAGAAACAACATAGAACTAAAATTTCAACGGATTCTGATCCGTCCCCACGCCTAGTATCTTGGTTAAAAATCTTGTGCAGTTTCCCCTCCCCTACCTTTACCTAGGGTTTTTAGAAAACTTCACCACAGACCATTACCAGACCACTCAAAATGGCCTGAAACGTGCTCCTAGACACTTCCTGGGGAACTTTATTTATTTGGACTCAACACTTAGAGAAATTTTCAATGACGCTCATTCATTCCCATTGGGCCAACGTTTTCGCTTATAACTCCAGAACCGTAGGTCCTAGAGACTTGAAACCAAGTTCCGTCAGACATAATTCGGGCACGCTGAACACACTGGAGTTGTCCCCGAGTCTCTACGACCTTCCGTTCAGGAGATACAGAACTTTTAAACATGAAAACACTCATAACTCGGAAACCAAAGCTCCTAGAGCCTCGGGGTAGCACCATTGGAAAGCCCATCCCAAAATTAGTCTAGTAGACTACTTTAAATGTCAACTTTACCTTTTCAAGGAGAGTTATTTGACGATGGCCCAAAGGGCCATCCTGGTTAAAACCCCCTTATCCTAACCCTAACCCTAACCCTAACCCTAACCCTAACCCTAACCCTAACCCTAACCCTAACCCTAACCAACCCTAACAACCCTAACCCTAACCCTAACCCTAACCCTAACCCTAACCCTAACCCTAACCCTAACCCTAACCCTAACCCTAACCCTAACCCTAACCCTAACCCTAACCCTAACCCTAACCCTAACCCTAACCCTAACCCTAACCCTAACCCTAACCCTAACCCTAACCCTAACCCTAACCCTAACCCTAACCCTAACCCTAACCCTAACCCTAACCCTAACCCTAACCCTAACCCTAACCCTAACCCTAACCCTAACCCTAACCCTAACCCTAACCCTAACCTAACCCTAACCCCTAACCCTAACCCTAACCCTAACCCTAACCCTAACCCTAACCCTAACCCTAACCCTAACCCTAACCCTAACCCTAACCCAACCCTAACCCTAACCCTAACCCTAACCCTAACCCTAACCCTAACCCTAACCCTAACCCTAACCCTAACCCTAACCCTAACCCTAACCCTAACCCTAACCCTAACCCTAACCCTAACCCTAACCCTAACCCTAACCCTAACCCTAACCCTAACCCTAACCCTAACCCTAACCCTAACCCTAACCCTAACCCTAACCCTAACCCTAACCTACCTCTAACCCTAACCCTAACCCTAACCTAACAACCTAACCTAACCAACTAACCAAAAAAAAAAAAAAAAAAAAAAAAATCATATATACTCCAAATGGCCTAAAACGTGCTCCTAAATACTTTTTGGAAAAAAAATTTTCTTAGGACTCGGCACTTAGAGAAATTTTCCCAAAATTTTACATGGGGGTCAATGGCAGCTACATGAAGTAAGTGAGCTACAACTCCAAAACTTCGCACACATGTCTAGGGGGCCTGGGGAACCTGCCACACTAAAGGACATCCCTGTGCCTATCTTCCTCGCCCAGTGGCACAACTTTGAAATTTTAAAATTCAATTTTCTAAATCGGCCATAACTCGGGATAGAAACAACATAGAACCAAAATTTCAACGGATTCTGATCCGTCCCCACGCCTAGTATCTTGGTTAAAAATATTGTGCAGTTGCCCCTCCCCTACCGGACGTTATTCCCAAAAAACCTGTTTTTTCCATGTTAAAAAAAGTTTCTCGGAAATGGCTAAAAATTGGTGAGCATGTAGTCCTGGCCAAGGGCTACAACAGGCACTGCTTGGAATTGTGTTGCCCCTCTGCGTTGGGGAGTTACGGAGCTTCAAACTTTTCAAATCGCCATTGCAGTACCCACAATCGCCACCAGGGGGACGAAACTTTTTCGGCCAATGCGCCTGGTCCCAAGGTATCCGAGGATGGTCTCGGTATGAGGTTGCCCCTCTGCGTTCAAAATTTACGTCCAAAAAACCACTTTTGAAAAGTGGGCAGATTGCTCTTAACCTAACCCTAACCCTAACCCTAACCCTAACCCTAACCCTAACCCTAACCCTAACCCTAACCCTAACCCTAACCCTAACCCTTCACACTCACCACCACAACCAGTTGTCTCCACCCCTTCAGAACCCACACGCATCCTCCCCTTTGTCTCCACCTTCTCCCACAGAATCACTCGTCTACACCACACAGTCAAAGAAAATTATAATCAAACACTCGCACAACACCCGGCCTTCACCAACCATAACACCATCTCAGCCTATAGAAAGAACCCCAGCCTCCAGAACATCCTCATCCGCTCGAAATATAGTGACCATAGACCCCCCGACACCACACAGCACAGCACCCTGTACAAAAATCGAAAATTCATTATCAACCCACACAGTCAGCAACAATACCCCACCCTTGGATCTTTCACCCTCAACACCAGCAACGTAGTTTATATCATCTCCTGTACCATCTGCAATAAACACTACATCGGCGAAACTAAACACACCATCCTCACCCGGCTCAAACAACACCTCTACAATATTAGGGAAGGTAAGCTCACCACCCCATTGGTCACTCATTTCCAACAACACCCCGTTACCAACCTCATCATCTCCGGCACTGAATCCAACAACCGCTGGACCACCGGACAGAGGAAGAGGGCGGAAAAAATATGGATACACAAACTGGACACCACCATACCAAAAGGCCTCAACGATAAATAATCATCCTCTCCAACAATAATCCATTCCCCCACTTCTTCCCACCCTGGACCATCCACGCTGCTGACCAGAGCCCCCGCCCCGCTCCCAACATGCTTGGTTTTTATTTATTTTTTGTTCCCCCCTCTTCTTTTGAGATATTTTAAATTTTTCTAATTTCATTCTAATTATGCAATTTTTTTTTTTTTTTTTTTTTTTTAATTATTTTAATTTTCTAATCATTTTAATTTCTCAATTGTTTTAATTCTCACTATTTTAGCTGTTCTGATTTTTTTATATACCACTTCCAAATCTTCATTCAAGTTGTTTTAACGTTTTATTTGATCCTGGTCAGCAGCACCCTTTTCCTCCCACCCTGGAGCATCCACGCTGCTGACCACAGCCCCCGCCCCGCCCCCAACATGCTAAGTTTTTTCTTTTTTTGCCTTCTTCTTATTTTTTTTTTTTTTTTTTTTTTTTTTTAATTATTTTAATCTTCCAATTATTTTAATTTTTTAATTACTCTTAGCATTTTTAAATCATTATTCAAGTTGTTTTAACTTTTTATTTCACCCTGGTCAGCAGCACCCTCTTCTTCTGTCCACTGCAGAGACACCCTGCCTGGGAATCGAACCCTGGTCTCCCGGGTGAAGGGGCAGAGCTCTTCAACCGCACCACCAATACCACTCCCGTTTTTAGATCAATAGGCCTGTGCAACAGTATTCCAACAAAGGAACTTTTAAACCCAAACCCTAACCCCACCCTAACCCTAACCCTAACCCTAACCCTAACCCTAACCCATAGAACCAAAATTTCAACGGATTCTGATCCGTCCCCACGCCTAGTATCTTGGTTAAAAATCTTGTGCAGTTTCCCCTCCCCTACCTTTACATAGGGTTTTAAGAAAACTTCACCACAGACCATTACCAGACCACTCAAAATGGCCTGAAACGTGCTCCTAGACACTTCCTGGGGGAACTTTATTTATTTGGACTCAACACTTAGAGAAATTTTCAATGACGCTCATTCATTCCCATTGGGCCAACGTTTTCGCTTATAACTCCAGAACCGTAGGTCCTAGAGACTTGAAAGTGGGTGGCGTCAGACCTAATTTGGGGTCGCTGAACACGCCAGAGTTAAAATCAAGTCTCTACGACTTACCGTTCCGGAGATATGGCCATTTTAAAGTTTCAAACTAAGATTTCGAATATTTCCCAAGGTTCCACGGGGTCAGACGACACACCATTGGAAAGGTCTGGGGCCAAGGAATCCAAAGAACTTGGTTCCATGATGATAGGGCATTCCTATCCGGAGTTATTGGCAAAAACATTCTTGAGACGCGTCTCGAAGGACGTATTTATCCCTATAACCTAACCCTAACCCTAACCCTAACCCTAACCCTAACCCTAACCCTAACCCTAACCCTAACCCTAACCCCTACTGCGCATGCGCAGACCAAATCGGCCATAACTCGGGATAGAAACAACATAGAACCAAAATTTCAACGGATTCTGATCCGTCCCCACGCCTAGTATCTTGGTTAAAAATATTGTGCAGTTGCCCCTCCCCTACCGGACGTTATTCCCAAAAAACCTGTTTTTCCATGTTAAAAAAAGTTTCTCGGAAATGGCTAAAAATTGGTGAGCATGTAGTCCTGGCCAAGGGCTACAACAGGCACTGCTTGGAATTGTGTTGCCCCTCTGCGTTGGGGAGTTACGGAGCTTCAAACTTTTCAAATCGCCATTGCAGTACCCACAATCGCCACCAGGGGGACGAAACTTTTTCGGCCAATGCGCCTGGTCCCAAGGTATCCGAGGATGGTCTCGGTATGAGGTTGCCCCTCTGCGTTCAAAATTTACGTCCAAAAAACCACTTTTGAAAAGTGGGCAGATTGCTCTTAACCTAACCCTAACCCTAACCCTAACCCTAACCCTAACCCTAACCCTAACCCTAACCCTAACCCTAACCCTAACCCTAACCCTAACCCTAACCCTAACCCTAACCCTAACCCTAACCCTAACCCTAACCCATTGCTCTTAACCTAACCCTAACCCTAACCCTAACCCTAACCCTAACCCTAACCCTAACCCTAACCCTAACCCTAAAAAAAAAAAAAAAAAAAAAAAAAAAATCATATATACTCCAAATGGCCTAAAACGTGCTCCTAAATACTTTTTGGAAAAAAAATTTTCTTAGGACTCGGCACTTAGAGAAATTTTCCCAAAATTTTACATGGGGGTCAATGGCAGCTACATGAAGTAAGTGAGCTACAACTCCAAAACTTCGCACACATGTCTAGGGGGCCTGGGGAACCTGCCACACTAAAGGACATCCCTGTGCCTATCTTCCTCGCCCAGTGGCACAACTTTGAAATTTTAAAATTCAATTTTCTAAATCGGCCATAACTCGGGATAGAAACAACATAGAACCAAAATTTCAACGGATTCTGATCCGTCCCCACGCCTAGTATCTTGGTTAAAAATATTGTGCAGTTGCCCCTCCCCTACCGGACGTTATTCCCAAAAAACCTGTTTTTCCATGTTAAAAAAAGTTTCTCGGAAATGGCTAAAAATTGGTGAGCATGTAGTCCTGGCCAAGGGCTACAACAGGCACTGCTTGGAATTGTGTTGCCCCTCTGCGTTGGGGAGTTACGGAGCTTCAAACTTTTCAAATCGCCATTGCAGTACCCACAATCGCCACCAGGGGGACGAAACTTTTTCGGCCAATGCGCCTGGTCCCAAGGTATCCGAGGATGGTCTCGGTATGAGGTTGCCCCTCTGCGTTCAAAATTTACGTCCAAAAAACCACTTTTGAAAAGTGGGCAGATTGCTCTTAACCTAACCCTAACCCTAACCCTAACCCTAACCCTAACCCTAACCCTAACCCTAACCCTAACCCTAACCCTAACCCTAACCCTAACCCTAACCCTAACCCTAACCCCATTCACACTATAACCAGGCCCCAGCCCCATTCACACTACATACCGTACCAGGCCCCAGCCCCATTCACACTATAACCAGGCCTAAGCCCCATTCACACTATAACCAGGCCCCAGCCCCATTCACACTATAACCAGGCCTAAGCCCCATTCACACCGTACTGAACCGTACCAAACCGTACCGAACCGTACTGAGCCGTACCGAACCGTACCGAACCGTAACAAATCATACTGTACCAATGTGTGGAAACAAAACTAAAGTAAGACTGCAGTCAGCCCATGTTGGTCCTCACTATCTGTCCCATTGTCCCAACACTCTCCTTGTTTGATCGTCTGTTCAAGTGTTTTCAAAACAACATTTAGTCATTAAGTGTTCTTTATACTGTCATACTGTATCGAATGGTGAAGCCCACTGAGGCAAATGTCTATTTGTGATATTGGGCTGTAGAAAATAAAACTGATTTGATTTTGATTTGTTCAGGTTAGCATTAGCAAGCCATTAAGGACTTTCTTAATCACTGTTCTCCTGGTCACTCCGTCTGTTGAAATGTTCTCATAATAATGAGACAAACTTTAGCCACAACAGCATGTACCTCAGCAGCTAGAAGTCATCTAGTAATTAAGTTTTCAGGTATTCAAGCCATAAAGACTTTTTTAATCAACCCTTCATGTATTAAATATATTAGATATTCATTGTAATGTTGTGGTATGAAATACGATTAAAATTATTATTATTAATAATTTTTCATTTTTCTCTTTTCCCTTCTCCTGTCCCGACCCACAGTGTACGCCATAGAGATCAACCGTAAGTATCTCACTCTGACAAACCTTTAAACTGTAAAGATAATGATAAAGGTTCTTTAATTACTGTTTATCACATGATACAAAAAACCACATTCAAAGTGCACTGCCTAAGAACTCAAAAATATAGATGCTGCTCTCTCTCAACATATATCAATCTCTCTCTCTCTCTCTCTCTCTCTCTTCTGTACTACTAATTTAATGTCTCTCTCTCTCCCTCCCTATCTCCCTCCCTCCCTGCCTCTCTCTCTCTCTCCTCCCTCCCTCCTCTCTCTCTCCCCCCTGTCTCTCTCTCTGCCTGTCTCTCTCTCAGCTCCGTGTGGTGATAATCTTTACGATGAGGATGGAAAGAAGCTTCCTCCCTGTATTCCCGGAGCCGGTCTCACTCCAGCCTGCTGATCGCTGTGTTCAAGTAAGACAGACAGACAGACAGACAGACAGACAGGCAGGCAGACAGACAGACAGACAGACAGACAGACAGACAGACAGACAGACAGACAGACAGACAGACAGACAGACAGACAGACACACACACACACACACACACACACATTTGCAGACATTAACACCCAGGCCTCTGACAGTTGGGGTGGTAGGATAGCCTAGAGGAAAGGTGCCCGACCAGTAACAATGAGGTTGCTTGTTCGATCCCCGGCACTGGACAGGAGGGTGTTTTTTTTTTTTTTTTTTTAAGTCTTTATTGAACATGGTTAAAAAAATAATACAAACTAAAATAAAACAATTGAGCAGTAAAAAAGGAAATAAATAAATTAAAAACAAACAAATGGGGTCCTCAGGATCCTAAGCAACAAATACATAACTCAAATAACATGGTTCATGTTCAAAAGGGAAGAAGTTAAGAAAAACTTTTCTGGTCCTACTCCCTCTTATTTTTTATAATTGTTTACAAAAAAAATAAAGGTTCAGTTTGAATCAGTCAGTGTCTATGATGTTTGGCTCGTGGGTTAAAACAAATCAAAACTTTTCGACTATGACCCTGGAGTGGAATGACTGTGTCACCCCACTTCAACTGCCCAGTCGTCGGATGAAGCAGGGGGTGTCACCGAGATAGCTCAAACTACCTAACCCTTTATATAGGGTTTTTAAAAAACTTCAATACAGACCATTACCAAACGACTCAAAATGGCCTGAAACGTGCTCCTAGACACTTTCTGGGGGAACTTTATTTTTTGGACTCGGCACTTGATAAAATGTTCAACCTTTTTTACATAGGGGGTCAATGGCAGCTATATGAAGGAAGTGAGCTAGAACTCCAAAACTTCGCACACATGTCTAGGGGGCCTGGGGCACCTCCCACACCAAAGGCCGTCCCTATGCCCATCTCCCTCGCCGAGTGGCACAACTTTGAAATTTTCAAATTCAATTTTCTATACCAAAACAAGCCGCCAGGGGGCCAAGATTTTGCACAGACGTAGCCCTCATCCATACCCACCACCCCATATGCTTCAAATTCCCACACCCCTCTCCCTGTTCCCATGGCAGCACTTTGAAATGTTGTCCCATGTTAAAAAAAGTTGCCACTAGGGGCACCAAATTTCTCAGGCATGTAGAGGGGGCCCAGGGCTACCACGGGCACTATCCAGAATTCCCATGCCCCTCTGTTTCTTTGAATGGCAGCACTTAAAAGTTTTCAAATCAAGATTGCAGTACCCAAACAAGCCACCAGTGCCGCCACATTTCGTGAGCAGGTCCGCTGGGGCCAGACCTATCCGAGGGTGGTCTCGGAATTCCCATGCCCTTCTGTTTGCCTGAGCTAGGTCCAAAAAAACTACTTTTGAAAAGTGGTAAGTAGCCCTTAACCTAACCCTAACCCTAACCCTAACCCTAACCCTAACCCTAACCCTAACCCTAACCCTAACCCAAACCCTAACCCTAACCCTAACCCTAACCCTAACCCTAACCCTAACCCTAACCCTAACCACCCCTCCCCTCACACCTGAACCTAAGTTTAGCACCGGAAAAAACAATCCCCATCTACCACATAACCCACCTTCCCATATTTCCCCTCCCCCCCCACCCATCCCCGCCACTCACCATAGATTTTAATACTAGCACCATGATTATGGAATTTTATAATAGGTACACATATTTATTTTTCTATTATTGGAATTGTGTATGTGTGTATTGATATATGTCCATTTTTATGGTTTTTATTTTATTTTATTTTATTTTATTTTATTTTATTTCATTGTTTTAATCCCACAAAAGTACCACATTTTACTGACCATTGTGCTGCTGCCTCTTCCTCTGCTCAATAGTCTGGGTCCTGGTCTCCCACACCGATGGGAGCCACCACCCCTGGGCTGGAACTGGCTCCCTGGATAGCACCAGCCACAGACTATACCACTCAACCATCCTATCATTTCACTTTCACATAACACAACAGCATCAGATCAGTAGGCCTGTGCACCCAAAACACAAGATGTCATTTTAACCCCAACCCTAACCCAAACCTAACCCTAACCCTCTAACCCTAACCCCTAACCCCTAACCCTAACCCTCTAACCCTAACCCTAACCCTACCATCCAAAACATACCTATCCC
>CM047511.1:33799121-33819960 GCA_026122265.1 Ammodytes dubius | reverse complement strand
TCACTCTGCTGCTGCTGCTGCATGTCAGCTGCACCAAGGCTTCAGTCTGGATTGGCTCTTACTCACATAACGTCTAGCCAATCAGATGGTGTTGTGGGCTTCTAGCCAATCAGATGGTGTTGTGAGCGAGACATTAAGTCAGAATGGTGAGTGTAAACCAGGCGCGTTCCAAGGTTTTTGAGAGATCCGGGGCTTAGTCCAGGCCGTTCACGGCGATGCGCGCGCATAGCGCAAAATTACGCGTGCGCAGCGTCAGTAGCCTACACTTCTGCAGCCGGTCTCATTCCCTGTTGACATGAGAATCATGTATTAACATAAATATTAATTGTTATTCTTTTAATTTCATATCATATCTTCATATTATTGTCATACACTTTCATGTACAAAGCGGTCATAGACTACAGACGAAAAAAATAGATATAGTAGTAGCAGGCTTAATGCCTCTGGTACCATCACACTAATACAGTCACTAACGTTAGCTAGCTAGAGCATTCTAGCCGCAGACAAAGTACAAGTACATTTACCATAAGTAAGGTTTTCAAAACGTTTACAGACATTTGAATTACTGACATATAGTAAAGACATTATGAAAGCTAGGGCTTGTGCTCACTACTCACCTGTTGTAAACACTGAGAGACTGGCTGGCTGCTGAAGTGTACTGACGCACTTGCTGCTCTAGTCTGTTCTGGGGACTCATTTATAAAGCTTTGTGTGGGATTCACGTGGAAGCTGGCGTACGGAAGAAATGTAGGATATACGTGCGAACAAAAATATTCTGATTTATAAAACAGTGCGCACTCACGTCCTACGCCTGTTTCCCTTTATAAATCACAATCAACTCTAAATGTGGCGCAGCCTTTGCAGGCTTCACGTAACGCCCATACTTACCCATACATAGTCATCGACACGCCCGAATTAATATCATTTACTGAGTGCATGAAGGCGGTAGTGGCAATCGCCGACTGAAAGGGAAATGGAAAAATAGACTCCACACGGTGTGGATCACTGCGGTCACGCCGAAGTACCCGTTAGAGAAGTGGCGACCAGGGAAAATTTAGTTTGTTGGCACAGTGTGAGGGTAAAGGCGTCAGAGTGCAGCCTGTGGCGATCTCTGTGAACGCTGTGGTCGAAATAAAAATAAGCGATCCGACATAAAAGTGGACGCAAAAAAGTGCATATCCTCACACAGCAGTGTTTGTGCCACGAGCGGGGGGCACTGAGACCCCCCATGAGATACAGATTCAGAGAATTCATCCCGAAAAGAAAAGAAAAACACATAGATAAAACGGACTAAAAACCGGGAACTGTGCGGACTGTGAGTGTGTGTGTGTGGGGGGGGGGGGGGCGGAGGGAGAGGGGGGAGGGAGAAGGGGGGGGGGGTATTTCTCACTTGTTTCTTATCCTATCATAAGGCTACCACAGCCCAAAGCAGCACTACCACTTTCAACAGGCCCAGGGTTAGGGACAGTTAATCACGAACACACACACACACACACACACACACACACACACACACACACACACACACACACACACACACACACACACTATAAGTGTTTAGGATTACATAGGGTGGTTTTTGGGAGAAATATCAATTCATGTTAGCACCACCAAAGTGTTCTGTGTCACATTGGTTCTTCTGACACATTAGTCATTAATGCACGAGTATGATCCACACAAACACAAAGGGCCTCTACGAATAGTCCAATCTCCTAACCTATAAGCCTCCTTTCCTATGCCTTAACCCTAAACATCATCGGGGTTAAGGAGAGATGAAAGGTGCTTCCTATCGAACATAGGAAAAGACAGCACTGTTTCGAATTTCCTATGCCTTTCCTAAGCATTTTGAGAATTCGAACCACCTATCAGCCGAGTACTTCCGGGTCATCTCGATAGGAAAGGAAATGTCCTATGCAAAAAAGAGAATCCGTAGAGGCCCAAAGGCTCCAGCTGTGTAGCGATGCTAGCTCTACCTAGCATGGTGATAAACCTTCCATGTTTCTGACTCCTGCAACAGGCCACTCTGTGAGCTGGGGATCGAAGTAAAATAATCTCCACCAAAGTTTTCACTCTCATATGAGAAAAGATCTCATTACATTTGGGGGCTGCTAGATCCTGTGTCTTTAGTTCCCATGTTCATTGTGAATAAGGTCATGTGCCCCCGCTCCATGGTGGACTAATACACTGGCCACACAGTCAGAGGCTGGACTACTCAGTAGCATGGTGAGGGGAGATAGTAGGCAGCATGGGTTTTATTGGTGGATCGGGCTAAAAGTTTTCTGTTTTAACTGTTTGAGGTGGAGCTACTAGATTATTAGATATTAGATTATTTCATTATAGATTAATATGCTTTGATTGTGGGGGAATTTTCCGTAGTTATTATTAATAATTACCATTACACCTGTCTAATATTACCTGTCTTATGGGTCTGTCTATCTCTCAGACAACAGTACAGCTTTGCCACCTGGTAGAAGACACTTCATAACACTTGTTCGCTGTTGGAGTGGTTAAAACTTGTAAGTATTCCACAAGGTTAAACCCTGATCTCACAGCGTGACTGTCAGTATTTAACTACACTGTGTTTCCCTGGTGCTGCTGTGAAATGTTTCTGATTTAAATCTCCTGAAACTTCTGCAAGACCGATTTGACCACCTTCAGAAAATGTCTTCAAGTAATTGATCGTTGAATTTGAAGATCTTGTTTTCCACGAGGTTAAAACACTGAGCTCACAAAGTGATAGCAACACAACTACTTGAATTTTGAACCGTTCTAACACTTCATGGGAAAACTCATGTGGGTGTGTGTCTTTCCCAATCCTTATTCACCTGTCAATGCACCGTGCATTCCCCTAAAAGGTTTCTGAAGGAAGAATAACAGAAAACTAATTAGATATAGAGAGATTTTCTGTCAGTACATGAACGGGGATTAAGGGCTTTAGTTTCAACCGTTAAAACACTTCATGGAAAAACAGGTGTTTTTTCTTTGGTATTTTCAAACCCTTCGTTGTTTCTTTGGCTAAGGGCCCAAAACTCTTCATGGGAAAACAGATAGCGTGTCCATCATCACACCCAGGACTATTCATCTTGGCACAAGATCTGTGATCTGATCAATCAGTTGTTATCAGGAACCACAGAGCAGGTTCATTCTCGTCTCTAGTGAGACTTCAGAGAAACTGAACGTTGATCCACCCAGTGACACTAGAGCAGGCTGCCTGGCTGTGACACTAGGTCAGGCTGCCTGGCTGTGACACTAGGTCAGGCTGCCTGGCTGTGACACTAGGTCAGGCTGCCTGGCTGTGGCACTAGGTCAGGCTGCCTGGCTGTGGCACTAGGTCAGGCTGCCTGGCTGTGGCACTAGGTCAGGCTGCCTGGCTGTGGCACTAGGTCAGGCTGCCTGGCTGTGACAGGGGGCCGGGGCTGGCGGAGGGGAACACCGTTGCTTCGCTGTACTTGTTGTTAAAGTCCATGCAGACTTGGCCGTCATGTTTGGGTTCATAGTCAGGGTTTTTCCTGCAGAGAGAATTGTTTTGCCCCACAGTCCACTCACAGTGCTCTATGGCCTAGAGACTTAAGAAAGGACAGATTCCCGCACATTCCTTATTCCTTATTATTTTGACATAGGCTATTATTTATGTTTTTCAAATGACGCCTATACTTACAGTTTTTCACAATTGCTTAAACACATTTCCTGATAGACTACCTCAATTTTTCAAAACCCTAAACACAAATTTCAAAACTCAAACACAAAATGCAAAATCCTTCACTTCTCTTGCAAAAGCACACTTTACCCTCAGAACAGTGTTAACTCTTCACTAAATGGTGTTTTCTTTTCAAATGACAAACACATACATCATATGACTAGACATTTCTAGCACTCATTGAACACTGGTGTGCAGAATGGAAAACCCTATAGTATAAATGCAAAACACTATACGAATGCTTTATCAGTAGAATTATGCCTTTGCATGTTCATACACTTTCACCTATAGTAACAACAAATACTTTACGGTTTTTGCCAAATGCTAACACACATGTTGCAGAATAGTTTATTTTGCCATTTCAAACAAACACAATGAATAGGTAGGACTGCAGTTCAAGCAATTCAGTGTGTCATCATACAGTTTTTGCCTAATGCTTACACACTGATAGTGGTTGCTAGGCCCAAAGCATCACAACCTCTAACTTTGGTGACCATGCCCTAAACACAAGCACCAACCCCACAAACACAAAATATGCTTTGCACTGTGTTTGAAATTCTCCAAAACACTTCTTGCAAAACACTACACACAGTTTTTTACATAAGACACATTGTTCAAAAATGAAATCTCCTGCAATCATTGGGAAAACACATCTATGTAAAATACTAAACACATCCAAACTTGGAAAAGCACACAGACTCACACACATGAAATGTACAAAATAAAGCTAATTGAATACCAATCAGTGTGTGCCTTAGCATTACAAATAGACTTCAGGTGAGCTCAGCTTCTTTGTGAGACAGTAAGAGTCAGGGGAAGAGGACAAGAGAGAGCGGTAGGAGGACGAGGACAAAGAAGGCAACAGACGGAGACAGGGTCACTATAGTGGACCATGTTATAGATCATGGCCTATCAATGTAGGAGCCTGGGCAGAAAGTCCAGCCCAACTACACAATAGCTCCATAATTAGGTCATTTAGACTGGATATCAGGAATATTTTTCGCTGTTGGTTCTCAAAGGATGAAATTGCATGTGATGTCGATGAGGCGATGTGGCCAGACGCAAGTGTGAGGCGGTATCCAAAGGGTTCATAATCCACCTGCCCCATTCCGTACAACACTGTTTTTTTTAATTTTCTCGTAATTGCTTCAGAGTTTACAGTATAGTAGTGATACACTGAATTGCTTCTTGAACTGCATCCTACCTATTGTTTTTTTTGTTTGCCAAAACCATGACATCGCAAAATACACTTTTTTTTCCAGAAGCTTTTTTATTTTTATTTTCATATGTCTAGATGAGCTGTAGTGAATCAATCTTTCACAAAAAAAAATCAGTATGATACTTCTAAAATCAAAAACCATCCAAAGTACTGAATACAGCTGTGTTTTGCATAAAGCACATCTGTGTGTTGTTGCTGTTTGGAAAGAGTAATTCAAAGGTGCATGTGTGTATTGTTTTGATGCTAAAACCAGTTTTGAAATGGGATTGTTATGTTTTGTTTCAAGAGTTTCATTTTGCCGTATAAGTTAGAAGTTTATCTCCATGTGCTTTGTCTCATTCGGCCTGTGTGTTAAGTTTTGACACAGTGGGCCAAAGTCTGCAACATGTGTGTAAGCAATCGGCAAAAACTGTAAACTAAGAAACAATTACAGTAGAATTTTAAAAAAACAGCGTTGTAAGGATTGGAATTGGGTGGTTGGATTATGAATCCTTTTATGGATACCGCCTCCTGTTTGCGTCTGGCCACATCGCCTCATCAACATCACACTCAATGTCATCTTTTGAGAAGCAACAGGGAAATGATCACCTGATATCCAGTCTAAATCTCCTAATTATGGAGCGACTCAGGCTGGGCTGCACTCTCTGTCCAGGCTCCCTCATTGATAGGCCATGATATAACATAGTCCACTATAGTGTTCCTGTTGTATGTGTCTCCGTCTGTTGCCTTATTTGTCCTCGTCCTCCTGTTACTCTCTCTCCTCCTCTTCCCCTGACTCTTACTGTCTCAGAAAGGAGCTGAGCTCACCTGGGGTCTATTTGTAGTGCTAAGGTTTAGACTGATTGGTATTCAATTAGTTAAATTTTTTTTCAAGAAGTGTGTTGGAGAATTTCAAACACAGTGCAAAGCATATATCGTGTTTGTAGGGTTGGTGCTTTGGTTTAGGGCATAGTTACAAAAGTTAGAGGTTGTGGTCATAGCAGTCACTTTTAGTGTTTACAGTATTCGGTAAAAACTGTATTTGTACCAAAATGTGCAGTCTACTGTAAATCACAGCAAACAGGAGCTCATCTCAGACCCTTCTATAGCTAACTGCACAAAAGCTTTTTGAGTTTAGAAATTTGATTGGCAGTGTGTTCTGTGTGAATACCAAGAGAGAGAATTCAGGAAGAGAGTGCAATATATAGAGAATTGTGTGTAGTGTTGTGAAAAATATGTGTTCTGGAATGAAAATATGAGTCTAAGGCAGGAAATGTGTTTGGAGTTCAGCAGAATTGGTTAAGCAGTTGGTAAATTAGTTTCAGATTGTGCACATTGTGTCTGATGTTCCAAAAAATGTGTTTAAACAATTGTGAAAAACTGTAAAGTCCTAATTCATGGTGTTAAAATAAACAACCTTGTTTAAAGTTAAATGAATGCATAATGTTCTTAAGTCAATGAATAACTGTCTTTAATAATCGCGATTACAATATCAATCTAAATAATAGTGATTATGATTTTTTCCATAATGGAAAGCGCCCCATCTTCCTTTTCCATGGTTTGGATCAATTATAACATCAGATTATT
Source organism: Ammodytes dubius (assembly GCA_026122265.1). NCBI lineage: Eukaryota > Metazoa > Chordata > Actinopteri > Uranoscopiformes > Ammodytidae > Ammodytes > Ammodytes dubius. The sequence goes on along the minus strand of CM047511.1, from coordinate 33,813,478 downwards.
AAACATGTAGCCTAATGTACATGTTGACTTCATATTGGTTCCTTATTGTGATTATGTCAAAGAGTCAGTGAGCTTCATGGTAATACAGTGAGTAACAAGCTGACTGAAATGCTCGTTAGCTGGACAGAAACCCCTAACCCCTCTTAAAATCCACAAATGTCTGGCCTTAACTGTTGCATAGTCGCGACAGAGAGAGAGAGAGAGAGAGACAGAGAGAGAGAGAGAGAGAGAGAGAGGAGAGCGAGAGACAGAGAGAGAGAGAGAGAGAGAGAGAGAGACAGAGAGAGACAGAGAGAGAGAGACAGACAGAGACAGACAGAGACAGAGAGAGAGAGAGAAGTAGAGAGAGAGGTCTGGTTGAATTGTAAATTTGCAGCAAACGCGCCGCTTCATCCCTCAAACGCCTCATAGCGCCTGAGGGGTTCAAATAGGTTATCAATATTGTAAGATTTATAAATGTAGTTAATTCATATATCTGAGTTAATTCACAAGTAGTATATATTAACAATGTTTACACAGTTATTTACATGTTTAATATTCTCATCAGCATCTTTGAAACAGGTGTGGTCACTTCTTGGGTGTTAAAGTCAGCAAACTCAATCAAATGTTAATAAATTATCCTTGATAAATGAATATGCCTAAAGAAAAACACAGTCTACATCACCAACAAATTATCGACACATAAAAGTTTCAGTTTAAGCTTTACACTGATTATTCTCTGGTTCCTTCAGGCCGTTATGTGACGAGTCCTATTCCAAAGATTTCTTTCTTTTTCCAAACTTTTTCAAACATATCCAGTAAAATAATGTTCTCACACTCAACCTCTGCATTCCTGCTGCAACATGAACTAAAGCTGCGTCGGCTGTTTCCTCTTCAGACATCAAGAGATCTTTAAAACCCTGCCAGTCCGTCAGCGGTGGACATTTTAAAGGGATAGTGCGTAGTCAGTCTGTCAGCCGTAATACATGAGAATCAGGTTAAATGTTGCAATGAGCCACTCTGCAATCCATTGAATGTTTTTATTCCATATTAATGCTGCAGTGAGAAAAAATTACTTTCATCGAGTGCTGTGGACATTTTAAAGGGATAGTGCGTAGGATATTAACGTCAGCACTTTGTTAATATCTGTACTAACATTATATTTAATTTCACAGAGAGACAAAGAACATATAAAAACCATGTTGTGCTTAGTCATTTTTACCCACAAAATACAGCAAAGAGTGAAATCTTAAGCAATAAAAATCAATTCTTGTGCCAGGTTGAATAAGCGCTGGTGTGGTGAATGTATTGTGTCCCCTATGCTATGTGTCACCTTTGTGTTTTCATTAGTTGGGTGTTATTATCAGTAACTGCTTTAAGCCGAACAAACAATGATGGATTTGAAAATACTAAGGAAAAAACACCCACAAAGTGTTTTAACGGTTGAAGCTAAAGCCCTTAATCCCCGTTCATGTACTGACAGAAAATGTCTCGGCATCTGTTTTGTTTCCTGTTTGAGTTATTCTTCCTTCAGAAACATTTCAGGGGAATGCACGGTGCATTGAGAGGATTTGCACAGTTTTTCTTTACTTTAAACACTTTTAATGTATCAATTTTTGAAGACATAACCACAAACAAACATTTAAACATTTAGTGTGAATAGAAAAGCCCCTGTCTGCTCTGACTGGCAGGTTCCAGGCAGAGGGCAGATGGGGGTCTTAAAGAGCGTTTTTGTTTAGGCTCTAAACACAACCTCTTCACAGAGAGGCTATACAGCAATGCCAGCGTGAACCCAAACAAGAGCATAATAGCTCTTTAATGATGCACTTTATACTTCTATACTATGTTTGACCTAATTTCTCTATTTTATTTTGTTCCTTTAAAGCCCTTTGTACTTTGTTGTATAAGAGCTTTATAAATAAAGCTTGTTATAATGAGACTCAGTTGTATCTTGGCCTAAATCCTGTAGTGATTTATCTTTGGAATGCAAAGATTTTTTTTGGCATTTTTATGCTTTATTGATAGTGTAAAGACAGAGTTGAAACGGGGCAGAGAGGGGAGTGACATGCAGAGAACGACCGCGGGCTGGAATCGAACCCGGGTCCGCTGCTGGGCCCGGCCCGGGGGGGGTGGGGAGGGACGCCCTACCAACTGAGCTAAAGTCAGAACCTATTTTCACCTGCACTGCCACTGCCCAGCCTGACCGTCTGTCACTGGGTGGATCACCGGCCCCCCTTCAGATAACAGACGAGAATCAACCTGCCCTGTGGTTCCAGATAACTACTGACTGATCATAGGGTGTGATGATGGACACGCTATCTGCTCCGCCATGAAGAGCTTTAAGCCAAACAAACAACGATGGGTTTGAAAATACTAAAGTAAAAAACACCCACACATGTGTTACCACAAAATGTTTTCACAGTTGAAGCTAAAGCCCTTAATCCCATATTCATGTACTGGCATCTATTTTGTTTACAGTTTGAGTTATCCTTCCTTCAGAAACCTTCCATGTGATATCTGAATGGCCTACATTGTGAAGAGGACTCAGGAGATTTAAATCAGAATTATTTATTGAATCTGGATGGAGGAGAACAGGACAGCAGCACCAGTGAACTTCTGACAGTGACTTTGTGAGATCAGTGTTTAAACTTTGTGCTCTACAGACAATATTTTACCACTAATTATTATATATAGGTGGAATATTAATTATTATTAATAATAAGAAATAACCTAAATAACCTAAATTACCTCACAATCAGCAGATTAATCCACAATGAAACAATCTCTATTTGTTGCTATTCGGTCAAATGGCTCAGATTAGCCTGACATCAAAAACAGACAAAAATAGTGAGAGCATACTGTCAATGCATAATGTGACATAATGTAATATTTATATTATTTGTATTATATATTTAATATAAAACTCATAATATAATAAGTGGTTTATAGTGAAATGCTGAGCCCATCATGTAACACGTCAGTAATGAAGGATGAAGCAGGAACACGTTTACAGTGTGATCATTTTATTACATTAGTCAGTAATTGATGGATCTCTGGGGAAATGGCTTCAATGTAGAATGCAATTTAAATGTTTCCTTCATTTATCCTCTAAAGATCAATTGAGGGTTTACCCTCATTTACAATGTTGAATAAAAATACAATACACACACAAAACACAATGCAAATATGCAACAAGCTGACAGGGTATCTATTTTAATTTGATGTTGTAAGTTGTTCCAGGAGTCAGGGGCACTGAAGCTAAAAGCTGTTTTACCAGGTCAGACTTGGCATGTAATGAAAGCGCTCTTTCAATAGTGTTTACTGTAATTCAGGGCTCAGAGTGGATTATGGTGTTGTTGCCACTTCACTGTGGAGGACTGTGTTGTGTTTAACTTTGGAATCACCTGCTGCCGTGTAGCTCAGTGCTGCCAACTGACACCTCACTCTGCTGCTGCTGCTGCATGTCAGCTGCACCAAGGCTTCAGTCTGGATTGGCTCTTACTCACATAACGTCTAGCCAATCAGATGGTGTTGTGGGCTTCTAGCCAATCAGACAGTGTTGTGGGCTTCTAGCCAATCAGACAGTGTTGTGGGCGTCTAGCCAATCAGTGTTGTGAGCGAGACATTAGCCTCGTTCGACTTGCACAGGTCTGAGCAAGACCTGCGCAACTATGACGTGCGTCTTGCTGAGCGCACAACAAAAATGCTGGAAAAATGCGTCATAATTGCGCAGGTCTTAGCAAGACGGCGACAGGTCGAACGAGCCTATTAAGTCAGAATGGTGAGTGTAAACTCAGCAGAGGGAACAAAGCTGCAGCAGAGTCAAAGTAGTGCACTTTCTAATTAATTAATGTACTGTACAGGTGTTGATGGTGGGCCCGGATGGCAGAATGGATCATTGCAAAATGTAACCTGATACCAGGGTATCTGCACATTTAAAAAAAATGCAATCTACAAACTACACTACAGTATAGGCTCCGTTAAAGAGTTGTATTAAGTTTGAATAACAAATATTTGTTGCACTTACGCTAACAAATGCCATCTAATTACAGAAAAAAAAATGTTGAGCAGTCTGAATGAAGACAATGTCCCCCCGCATTTACCATCAAATCAATATAACTGTAAAGGCAACCTGAAAACCCAGTCATAACCTTTACATCTATAATATAACTGTATAAATTGGTTTACATTTAGTTTAGATATTTTTTTACCTTTTTAAAGTGAAATGCAGGAATCTGGTGCACTTTGAGAGGGAAATTAAGAGGCTAAATCTGAGGAATTTTGTGTGAACAACTGTTTCCTGTGAACTAGGCCTACTTATTTTTGGAATCATTTGGAGACACTGGGTCGGATGAATTAGAAGCTATTGCAGAAAGACACATGGATTGTTCATAAAGATATTAATATAAACTAGAATATTATGCAAATTAACATCCACAAAGTTGTAATCTTTCTATATTATTTTCTTTTGTTTAAAGGAACAACTTCTTCTTGTCAAGTGGAAAGTCACTGACAGTCAGCAGCAGCACGTCTGTTTTACATAAGATAGGATCTCTTCTGATGCCGTTATGAAAACACATTTCACTCCACAGATTACATATTACAAAAAGAATTATATAAATAGGCAAAACAACGTGTAATCAGTAGTTTCTCAAACACACACACATTCTGTCATATACACATTCTATATACACATTCTACTATTACACATTCTGATAAACATTCTGCTATTTACACACAATGATAAAAACAATATTCAACATCAAGTCTAAACTTCTCCTTTGTCTTTTTTGACGGATTTACACAATGTAACTTTTTTTGTAACAATTTTAACTTACTTATTAAAACAACATGTTTCCGTCTACAGCCACATTCGGGTTAGGGTTAGTTCATTAATGCCTCTTCATTCCTCCATAAAGTGAAGCCCAACAGGCCTTTCCTGGGGCAAGAATACATCTCATATGTAACTCCCTAATGTATTTAATCAAGCTGCCACTATATAACCATGAAGCCATGATGACTGAACCTCAAAACACACACACACACACACACACACACACACACACACACACACACACACACACACACACACACACACACACACACACACACACACACACACACACACACACACACACACACACACACACACACACACACACACACACACACACACACACACACACACCTCTAATAGGTTGCAGCATACCACGGGGCAGAGGATCAGAAACCATATTCCTCATGTGTAACTGGTAACCTTCATTTAGAGAGGGGTTCATGTTGCTCCATGTGACAGTAAACTGAGTCATCACCTCAACATGTGCTGAAGCATAGCGCCCTCTTCTGGTCTCTATGTGCAATTACAAGATGGATTTTTCCCAATTTTATTTGAAAACTTATTTATTATATCAGACTTTGTCCTTATTTTCTTTGCAAGACAATAAAGGATAAAGTAATTTGATTTGTGATAACAGAAAGAAAGTGAATATGTGTATATGTATTGAATATTAAATAAATTAAATAATTCATATTAAAGTATAGAGACTCACTACGTTCTGCCTGCACCTGTTTGAGCTTCGGCTAGTTAGCAGCAGTGGCGATTTTGGGTTGGAAACTCTGGTGGGGCCATGCAGGAAAATAATCTTATAACGCAATCCAGAAATACCACATATTACTACCATCACAACAAACACAAAGTAGCATGTGACAGAGGGGACCAAAATCGCAGCTGATTAATGCCATCACTCAAACGCGAATCTGACGACATATATTAGGCTATTATATCAATAGCACCACCAAATGGCAGTGTTCAAGATCTCACAATATAAAAAACTCAAGATCGAAACAACAACGTGGCAACAATAAAAACACAACGGCGCACACCCTATAGGCCTATACCACAGCCAAAGAGCCATTTCACCCTCGGGGAGCCCACACACGTATCGCCAGGCAGTTACCATGCAGAAATTCTAATTCAAACAATAATATGTAAACTACATTATAAATTCCACTTAGAATAACAATAATTACAAATTAGACTCACCAATGACACACCAATCTCAGTGACTTTGCTGTTAACATCCAAAAGTCCGTGTATGAGTTCACTTTCACTTTCAAAAGCATCGCCACGGCGTTCAGTCTCTGCTCTCCCATTGTAAATGTTTTGATTCTCCCGCCGTAAACCCCGCCCTTTCAAAAAATCAGCCAATGGGAAGCAGTCTGGGGCCCTAATCTTCTGGCCCCACTGTCGTAACTAAAGTGTGCGCTGTGCACGCGCATGCTCGCGCAACAGCTCCCCAGTCCTCTACTACACAGCAGCAGCAGGGCCATCTCGGCTGGGCCCCACCGAGCGGAACAGACGAGACGAAGCAACGAACTATTTCACACACACAACTACTACACTACAAAAAGACAATTGCGTTCATCAAATTAAAACTGCGGACATGTAATTAATAATGAATCCATTATTAACTTATGCTCAATGAAACATTTTGACAAAAAATAAAAAAATTAAATTAAGTTTATAATCCTGCCCTGCACGGCAGCGCCCTCTGGTGGGGCCGTGCCCCACTGGCCCCTAATGCAAAGACGCCACTGGTTAGCAGCACATCATTTATAACTTCAAAAACAAAATTCTAATATCGTTTCTTTGGAGACTCACCAAGGGAATCGCTTCCATACGGGCTCGCCTCGTCGCGACTGTGTGTGTGTGTGTGTGTGTGTGTGTGTGTGGGGGGGGGGGGCGGAGGGAGAGGGGGGAGGGTATTTCCTAAAATAATCTAAAACTTTTTCTATACACAAAAAATAACCATCTCTCTCAAATACTGTTCACACATCTGTCTGTCTGTCTGTCTGTCCCTGTGTTAGTGAGCTCTTCTCCTTTGATAATCCATCGATCTATCTGTCTGTCTGTCTGTCTGTCTGTCTGACTGTCTGTCTGTCTGTCTGTCTATCTGCCTGCCTGTCTGTCTGCCTGCCTGTCTGTCTGCCTGCCTGTCTGTCTATCTGTCTGTCTATCTGCCTGCCTGTCTGTCTGCCTGCCGGTCTGTCTATCTGTCTGTCTGTCTCTGTGTTGGTGAGCTCTTCTCCTTTGATAATCCATCCCACCTCACAGGTGAGGCAGATCAACATGCTGATTAGACAGCAGGAATACTGCACAGGTGTGTGTTAGGCCTCAATAAAAGGCCACTCTGAAATGTGCTATACACCTGTCCATATTATAAACAGGCATACAAGTGTCATATAAGTATGCAATTAATTTAAATGTATTAATTACAGAGCCTGTAATTAATTGGATTATTTTTTTAATCACTTGACAGCCCTAATATATAGCCCTCCTCGATGTGACGTCACTTCACGTGCGCACTGGATTGTGGGTCAGAATCGCCCCAAATAGGATGCAGTTTTCAACACTAACAATATTGGCCGGATGAAGTAGAACATCCGGGTACTTCTAACCATCCTAAATCTGGCCACAAGAATCGGGACATCCTAAATCTTTTTTCTACATACTATATAGTAGAAAGTATGCGATTCGGAACGCAACCATAGATTTCCATCCTGTATGTGTGTGTGTGTGTGTGTGTGTGTGTGTGTGGCCTCTGAACTACACCCCAGCTGTTGACCTGTAAACGTCGATCGCCCAATCACAGTGCAGCATTTTGTGATGTGTCATATGACACACACTCGTCATCCTCTGGTTAATGGGAAAAAACATATTGATCACTTTTGTGTGTGTGTGTGTGTGTGTGTGTGTGTGTGTGTGTGTGTGTGTGTGTGTGTGTGAGTGTGTGTGTGTGTGTGTGTGTGCGTGTATGTGAGTGTGTGAGTGTGTGTATGTGAGTCGCCACATCAACAATAAAATAAAAACACATCATTCATTTCCATAAAAAATATCTTTTCTTTTAATAATAATTTCTCCATTGGAACATGTACAACTCGGCCACGCCCCCTTTGAAATCAATAAACCCCTCGACGAATCAGAGCCGAGGAGAGGCGGGACATAGCCGGTCTGACAGCTGGCGATTGGCCACAAGGAATAACAACGTCACAGGAAGTACAGAATATATAGATCCATATGTTCAAGTTATATTTTAGATTGTATGTACAAAACAAAACAAAAGATAGTCAACCACCTATGATGTCATATGGGCCTGTATCCTAGGCAACAGTAGGCTCCAGGTAACAACAGGTGTTTTAGAAGAAAGTCCATGAAACACCTGTCGGCCATTTTTTTCAAATTATTTATATATTTTTTATAAACATTTATATTTAGTCTTTTGTAAGTCTGACAAAATTATTATATTCATCTTATTATCTTTATTTATATATATTTTCTATATATAAAAATAATGGATTTGAATAAATTGCTAGTTCTATAGCATCTATATCTGGACAACCCTTTAGATAGGGTTAGGGTTCTATATCTGGACAACCCTTTCGATAGGGTTAGGGTTCTCAGATTGTTTTCGATCGTTAGATATTTTTAGTAAATGCTGCGATTGATTTTCATGGAAAAACCTTTTTAGGGTTTTTTCCAAACTGATATCTTTGCTTCAGAGCAAACAAACTGCAGGTGTGGAAAACGCCTTAAAGGTTCTCAGAGGAACTTCCAGTGTGTGTTAGTTCTAGCGCCCCCCTTTGGACAAAAGCGGTAGTGTTTTTACCACACCAACTGTTGTTCCTGGGTGAGCGCATACCCATGCCAAAGGCATCAAGAAAAACTATATAAAAATAGCATTCTTTACCCTGATGGTCTCGTTTCTCATTTATGATCATCATAGGAAAAATTAGACTGTTTCAGAAATATTTGAAAGTTCCTCTGAGCTACTTTAATGTATCATTAGAATAAAACAAAATAAAGGGGAAATTAATTTGTCTAAACATATCATTTTTTTTAAAGTTTTTCCATCATCCCTGGAGATCCATCACCTGCACAAACAGCTCTGGAAAAAATTAGACCAAATATTTAGTGTCTCTCGTTTTACTCTTTAGAGCAGGGCCGCTGCTAAGCTTTTGGGTGCCCTAAGCTGAAATTGTCAGTGATGCCCCCCCCCCCCCCAAAAAAAAAAACACCAAGAAGCGTCCGTAGGGCGTGAGCGAATTTTTTTTGCCCTTGCAAGATCTCTGCGACTGCTTATTGGCACATTTGCTGTAGTGATGAGTTTTTGCGAACAGCATTTACTAACAGAAAGAACAGCTTAACTTGTGAAAAAAGAAAAAAGTTGCCGAGTATCCTACTAACTGCCTTTGCAAAGGAATTGAGTGATAGGATCATAGACAGATTATGAGATAATGGGCCCCTGGGCACACACTCTTAAAGGGCCCCCCACTTGTCCCTATCCAGTCAGGTACACTGAATTTTCTACACGGATACATACAATTAATGGCAAAAACATATTAAGGAAGTCAGTGTTTCCCACAGGATTTTGGGGTATTGTTGGCGGGACCCTGTACCTTGTTGGGTGGTCCGGGGGTATGCCCCCCCCAGAATTTTTTTTACCTTTTTAAAGTAAAATGCATCAATCTGGTGCACTTTGAGAGGACATTTTAGAGGCTAGAGAGATATCAAATCCTGAGATGCAGAAGGAACATTATTTTTCAGATTTTTCTTAAACAGGCAGCACTCCTTACTCTGCAACTGTAAAAACAGTAGATTGGTCTGCAGACCCATGTTCTATGATGGAGGGGCCCATTTCAACAGATAAAGGGTGGATATGAACAATTTAGAATTCACACATATAAAGCTTATTTGTGTATGTGTGAGGGGGGCTTCAACCCCCTTAGACAGAGCTACTAATGCTGTTGTTTTTAACTTGCTTTTGTATTTCTCCCCTACTAGTTGAGGGGCCCATGATGATTTCTATCTTGTTACATTTTAATGAGTACTTATATTTAGGCTATTCCTTTTTGGACCCTGTTATTGACATCAGTGTCTGAGCTCTTTGACTATGGAACATGAAAAGTTACTATCAGTATCTCTGGCTAAGGGCCCCCCTGAGCCCTTGGGCCCCTGGGCCTGTGCCCGGTGTGCCTGTGCAGTAATCCACCCCTGGATAGGTTACACAATTAAGAAAAAACAACGATGGGCCTGTTCATAACTAATTTATATATTTTTTGTAATGTAATGATTATCATGAACTTTTTAAAAAAAAACTATTTTGGGGGGCCCCCGGACCATCTCTTTTAACTTTTTAATAAAAAAATAAATAAAAAATAAATATATAATTTTTTTTTTTTTGGGGTGCCCCCCCAGGAACTTGGTGCCCTACGCAGTCTGCGTACTCTGCGTATAGGGAGCGGCGGCCCTGCTTTAGAGGCATATGTTTGAGCAGAATGAACATTTTGGTTTTATAATATAAACTACTGACAACATTTCTACCAAATTCACCCCCAAAAATATTGTCATTAAGAGCATTTTCATTAAGTAATGTAGAGATGAAGATTGAAGAACAATCCAGACTCGTCTCTGAATGTTTTCCAGAGCTGTGTATCTATAGTTTTTTTAACAGCGTTCTCGCAGCAAAAAACTGCGTTGATTTTTAAAAATGTGACTCTGGACATTACCCAGAATGCAACACTGCCACTGACATAATATAATTATTATACGATCTATGCATTATATACAATATAAAAACATTCTTCACTTTCTGCTGGTGACGGAAATATTTTAAAGAAGTCGAGACTCAAATACAAAATGGCTTATTTCACTCTCATGCTCCGAAAGATGATGAATTATTATTTTTAAAAAACATCTTTCCCCGTCTCCTTTAAGGCTTAACTTTCCGCTCTTTAAAGCTGCTCCGAGGAACTTTCAGTGTGTGTTAATTCTAGCGCCCCCTTTGGACAAAAGCAGTAGTGTTTTTACCACGCCAGCTGTTGTTCCTGGGTGAGCGTATACCCATGACAAAGGCATTAAGAAAAACTATTTAAAATAGCATTCTTTGCACTGATGGTCTCGTTTGCTGTTACATGTAATTTATGATTATCAGAGGAAAGATTAGACTGTTTCAGAAATATTTAAAAGTTCCTCGGAGCGCCTTTAAAACAGTTATAAACAGTTATAAACATGTTAAACACATATTCTCTGGTATAAAAATATATTCATGCTGAGAGGAGAGAACAGTCAGAAGAATGGCCGCTGACTTCAGGAACTGAGTGAAGAGGAAGTGACTCAAACTTCTGCAGATTTTCATATTCACGGTAAAACGGTTTTGGACTTAAATAACTCTTCACTGATCTCCTTAAACGCTCGACGTTCTGTAATTGTATGAGCTGGAAATGTTAGGGTTAGGGTTATATACGTTATACGTTCGGTAAATCATATTCTATTGGGGATGAAAATTATTTAAAGAATAAGTTAATTTCAGTTCTAATCGATGGTTCCATGTTTGATAAATATGAAGACGTGTAAGTTATTATTATTTTTTTAAGATATTTTTTTTGGCATTTTTATGCTTTATTGATAGTGTAGAGACAGAGGTGAAATGGGGCAGAGAGGGGAGTGACATGCAGAGAATGACCGCGGGCTGGAATTGAACCCGGGTCCGCTGCTGGCCGAGGCCCATGGGGGGGGGGGGACGCCCTACCAACTGAGCTAAGGGCCCATGGGGGGGACGCCCTACCAACTGAGCTAAGGGCCCATGGGGGGGGGGACGCCCTACCAACTGAGCTAAGGGCCCATGGGGGGGACGCCCTACCAACTGAGCTAAGGGCCCATGGGGGGGACGCCCTACCAACTGAGCTAAGGGCCCATGGGGGGGGACGCCCTACCAACTGAGCTAAGGGCCCATGGGGGGGGACGCCCTACCAACTGAGCTAAGGGCCCATGGGGGGGGACGCCCTACCAACTGAGCTAAGGGCGCCCCAGATGTGTAAGTTATTTAAAGTGTTGCCATTGAAACGTTTATCTTATTTTTACCAAATTATGAGTGAATGAAACGAGAAAATTATTTACAATCAACGTATGAGGAGAATAATGATGAGTTATATATAATAATAATCATGAGTTATATATAATAATGATCATGAGTTATATATAATAATGATCGGTTATATAGAATAATGATGAGTTGCTTAATGTGAAAACTGTTCTCAATAACCAACAAATGAAACTTCTTCTAAGATTTAACTTTGCAGTGAGACGGAAAGACTTTTGGTTTTCTGCAGCGCGTGAAAAATCACTTCAAAACATCAGCTTCACTCAGTTCCTGAAGAGTGTGTGTGTGTGTGTGTGTGTGTGTGTGTGTGTGTGTGTGTGTGTGTGTGTGTGTGTGTGTGTGTGTGTGTTTGCAGCCTCGTAGATAGAAACACATCACCAGCGTCACATTAGCATTAGCAGGTCGGCAAAACAGTCGGTTTGAGCTCCGTGGCAACCACAGCACTCAGCATAGCAACAACATCAATAACAACAACATGAGCAAAAACAGTCTTTAGATTCACTGTCTGTCTGCCTGTCCGTCAGTCCGTCAGTCCGTCCGTCCGTCTGTCTGTCTGTCCGTCCGTCCGTCCGTCTGTCGGTCTGTCTGTCCGTCTGTCGGTCTGTCTGTCTGTCGGTCTGTCCGTCTGTCTGTCTGTCGGTCAGATGAACCAGGAAATGATTCAAACGCTTTAGATTCACTTTGTGAGAAAAAATGACACAATTTAAACTTTAAAGGTTCTACGAGGAACTTTCAGTGTGTGTTAATCCTAGCGCCCCCTTTGGACAAAAGCGGTAGTGTTTTTACCATGCCAGCTGTTGTTCCTGGGTGAGCGTATACCCATGACAAAGGCATTAAGAAAAACTATATAAAAATAGCATTCTTTGCATTGATGGTCTCGTTTGATGTTACATGTACTTTATGATCATCAGAGGAAAAATAAGACTGTTTCAGAAATATTTAAAAGTTCCTCGTAGAGACTTTAAACAGCTGAAAAATTGTTGGAATTTTGCAGATTGTGACGTTGCCACACGTTTAGTTTTCCTCTGTTTATTTTAAACAATATTAAAGGGATTAATTCAGATTATTGAAGTCTGGTTGTATGACGTTCTCCTGCAGTGAGTGTGTATGTCTTACAGTACAGCAAACACTTAATGAGACAATAAATAGTCTTCTCAACAACATGTCGAAAGCTCTCGGGAAACTTCTTTGCTATAAAAATAATCTAGTTAGGATGCAGTATGCTACAACTGGGACATACTTTAACTTATTTATTTCATCCTAACATGGCTCCTTGATCTTGCCTCTTGCTTTTATATCCGTCTCATCCCTGGTTGTTTTCATACGGAGGCTTCGTCGATGTGACGTCACTTCCGGTGTAGGTCAGAATCGCACCAATATGATGCTGTTTTCAACACTAAAAACCTCGGCCGGATCTAGTAGACATCTGGTTATTTTAAAGCAAACTAAATCTGGCAACAAGAATCGGGACATCCTAAATCTTTTTTATACCAAACTAAATAGCATAAGGTATGGGGTCTCCATAAGGTAACACACTAACTATGCAGAAGAACTGAAAACAACCACACTTCAATAAGACTGAATGATCCCTTCAAGATGAAGTGTGAACAACTAAACGCATAATAGTCTACTTGTTAGACTATAACCCCGCGAACGGGTTGAAAATATAATCGTGTTTCTCTTAAATCTTATTTTTCCAAAGCTTTATGAACCGTCTCTTTCAAATCGCTCAAACTCTTCAGAACTGATTGTTAAACACGAGCGACATCACGGCAGGTTTACAACACCAAGAATCTCTGAGGCTTAAACACATTCAACAATAACCTCATGTCTGTCTGTCTGTCTGTCTGTCTGTCTGTCTGTCTGTCTGTCTGTCTGTCTGTCTGTCTGTCTGTCTGTCTGTCTGTCTGCATGTCTGTCTGATAACCTGTCTGTACATGTGGAACGAAAAGCTGAAAAAGGGATTCATCAGTGGAGTAGGGCTGCCCCAATAAAATTCTTCAATATCTACAATATTTGAAACAATCATTTGAATAATGTTGTTTAAAGGGTCACTGTGTAGTTTCAGAGGAGGGGGATTTGTTTACATTCACAGAGCCTGCAGTTAGTTTACTAAACATATTTTCTCTACGTGTAATTCTTAGTATTGAATAATTCTATCATCATAAATCAAAACTAAATTTTTTTGGGGAACCAAACATAAGACTAGAATATCTTTGTAAACATGAAATATTGTAATTATTCGGACAGCCCTACGCCTCGGTTAACCCTTTAATAGCCCCAGGAATGTCACACTTTCCTCTAATTCTCTAAACTCCTCTTGAGAAAAGCCTTCTCTCTCTTTGCTCTTAAATCTCTAATGTCCACCGTGTTTGAACCGTCGCAACGTTAAACAATCATTTAGAAAATATACAATCTGCCTCTGCACGGAGAGAGAAA
>CM047511.1:33791621-33794121 GCA_026122265.1 Ammodytes dubius | reverse complement strand
TGTGTATATGAGTGTGTGTATCTGAGTGTGTGTATCTGAGTGTGTGTATATGAGTGTGTGTATCTGAGTGTGTGTATATGAGTGTGTGTATCTGAGTGTGTGTATCTGTCTAATTATATGTGTTTTTTGATTGGTATGTATTTATTTGATTGTATGTATTGTATGTAAAGCACTTTGTTAACCACTGTTTTTAAAAGGTGCTATATAAATACAGATATTATTATTATTATTATACCTGATATGGTAGCCTGTATCTATCTGTCTGTCTGTCTGTCTGTCTGTCTGGGCTGTGTGTGTGTTACCTGATATCGTAGCCTTGGTGACGGCGGGCTGTGTGCAGGGCGGGGGGGTCAGGGGGGGGGCAGACCCAGAGACCAGCTGGGGAACCTGGGAGAGAGGAGACAGGGAGAACCATAAACACAGTTAGAACCATAAACACAGGGAGAACCATAAACACAGGGAGAACCATAAACACAGTTAGAACCATAAACACAGGGAGAACCATAAACACAGTTAGAACCATAAACACAGGGAGAACCATAAACACAGTTAGAACCATAAACACAGGGAGAACCATAAAACAACATGCTCATGTTATATGTTCCATACGCCCGGTCTGACCTTGGTAAAACTGCTTTTAGCCACAGTGCCCCTGACTCCTGGAACAGCCTAACCTAACCTAACCTAACAACATCAAATTAAAATAAATACACTCATAACTGTTAACCAATTTAAACTTATTATTTTGAATCAGCCCCACTCCACTTGTAACTGTTTTAATTAGGCTATTGTTCTGCTTCATTCAACTGATCTGAATGTTTTAATTGTTGTTGTCTCTTTGTAAGCTTGTTGTGTATTCTCATTGTATATTGTGTGTCTGTACTAACTCGACGTCATTGTAAAAGAGGGTCATCACCCCTCAATGATCTTTAGAGGATAAATAAAGGAAAATGAAAAAAAATGAAAATAAACCAAATCACCACTATATCACACTATCACTGGGCTTTTCTACTTATCTATTAAATGAGTCTGTGTGTTGCTTCACTCACTTTCAAACAGCTGATTACTTATTCAAAGTCTCTACGAGGAACTTTTAAATATTTCTGAAACAGTCTCATTTTTCCTCTGATGATCATAAATTACATGTAACAGCAAACCAGACCATCAGTGCAAAAATGCTATTTTTATATAGTTTTTCTCAATGCCTTTGTCATGGGTATACACTCACCCAGGAACAACCACTTGTGTCCAAAGGGGGCGCTAGAATGAACATATAATTAGATTTGAACCCTCTCACCTCTTCAGCTGTCTTCTCGTGTACTGTGACCATCTCGAGTAGCTCTCTGCCTGTCCTGCTTTCCTCTTTGATGGCCCGGCTGGCGGGGGCGGGGGGGTTGATTATGACGAACACAGAGGTCGGGTGTGTGTGTGTGTGTGAGGGGTGTGTGTGTGTGTGTGTGGGGTGTGTGTGTGTGTGTGTGTGTGTGCGGGGTAGCTGATGAGGTCATCCTGCTGCGTAGCCATGGACCCGTGGGGTGGAGGGACCAGGGGCACGAGAGGCGACGGCTCCCCGACCGTGGTGAGGTAAATCTGGGGAGGATCGGTCAGCGTCGGCCCTGGAGGGTTCTGGAAGAAAACACATCTCTGTTTAGAAAATACGCAATAGTTAGTGTGTGTGTGTGTGTGTGTGTGTGTGTGTGTGTGTGTGTGTGTGTGTGTGTGTGTGTGTGTTGTGTGTGTGTGTGTGTGTGCGCGTGTGTGTGTGTGTGTGTGTACCTGTGTTTGGCTGTCTGGTATCTGGGGACTCAGAGCCGGAGTCGGACACGGAGACGCTTGTGTGACGATCACCTGCAGAGACTCACACACACTTTGTCCCGACAGAGATTTAGGCTCCAGCACACACACCTGAGAGGGGGAAACACACTTTATATGACACTGTGTGTGTGTTATACTATTGGAACACACACACACACACACACACACACACACACACACTCCTCACCTCTGCCAGGGGGGCGGGGTCTATGAGCAGCTCTGTTTTGATTGGCCGGGGGGCGGGGCCGGTCTGCAGTGATTGGATGGTGAAGGTGGAGTAGAGGCCGGACTTCATGTAGTCGTTCCTGGAGCTTCTCTGGGAGCCGCACGGAGAGCGCTGAACACACAGAGAAAAGCATCAATACTGTCTGTCTGTCTGTCTGTCTGTCTGTCTGTCTGTCTGTCTGTCTGTCTGTCTGTCTGTCTGTCTGTCTGTCTGTCTGTCTGTCTGTCTGTCTGTCTGTCTGTCTGTCTGTCTGTCTGTCTGTCTGTCTGTCTGTCTGTCTGTCTGTCCGTCCGTCCGTCCGTCCGTCCGTCTATCTGTCTGTCTGTCGAACGCTGAGGTTCATACAGAGAATAGCATCACAATACTATTATTATATAATTCACAACATTAAAATATCAATCAATCAAACTTTATTTATAGAGCACTTTTCATACCAGTAAATGTAACACAAAGAGTTTA
>CM047511.1:33781621-33784121 GCA_026122265.1 Ammodytes dubius | reverse complement strand
CACACACACACACACACACAGAAGAAGAACTTATCACACTAATGCAGAGAGGCAAAAACACACCTTTTAAAGTGGGATTTTAAGTTTAATCCTATTGATAAGTGCAGGAACAACCCATCCAAAAGGTCCATAGTTTTTGAGAAACCCCTTGAACCAAACATGAGCTTATTTTCATAACTTTAAGATGTCCTCTTCATGAAATGGATGGTCATAATATTTACGTTTACTGCGGAAGTCATTAAATCAATAAAGTTATACACCAACTTAAAACCGTCATTTTCTACACCTCTGGTTGAATTCACATAATATTAAAACAGATGGTTATAACAGGTAGTGTCTTTCCATCCCAAAATGTCTAAATATCTTGTGTTATAACCAATTTAAGCAAACTATCTTAAATCTGCCAAACTCTACATGTGACTGTTTTAATTAGGCTATATTGTTTTGTGTCATGTTTTTTCTCTTTATCAGTTGTTGTATATTTGATGTATTTGCATTGTATATGGTGTATCTTTAGTTGTTTTTGTTTTGCACACACACACACACAACACAACACGACACAACACACACACACACACACACACACACACACACACACACACACACACACACACACACACACACACACACACACACACACACACACACACACACACACACACACACACCTCGAGCACCATGCGGATATTTGCTTTGATCTTCGCTGAGTCTTTGGTGAGCTGTTCAGTGAATCTGCAACAGAAGACGTTAGCAACGGTTAGCCTCTCACATTCATTACAATGGACCCAGCTAGCATCAAGCTACCGTCAAAGGTATAATAGAATAAACAAGACTCTTAGCACTATTTACATTATGTTTTAGAGGGTTAGGGTTAATAGATTGAAAGGCAGAGAGAGAATGGAGGGATGCACCGATCGACTATAGGTTTATCTTAAAGGCAGACTTTTTTTAAAACCTTTATTTATACAAGTAAATCCCATTGAGACCGAAGACTCTTTTACAAGGGAGACCTGTTTTCCTTTCCCACGTTACCATTCACACACACATTCGTACACCGATAGCAGCAGCTAACTATCGACATTCACACGAGGCAAGGTGGGTGAAGTGTCTTGCCCAAGGACACAACAACTATGACACAAGTGGCAGAGCGGGGATCGAACCTCCAACCCTTTGATCATCGGCCGACCCGCTCTACCAACTGAGACACAGTCGCCTCGAAAAAGACTAACCAACATTTCAATAAAAGAATAAACGATAGAGTCACACAACAATAATCCCTCTCAAAGATCAATAGATAGATATACACAGCTCTGGAAAACATTCAGAGACCAGTCTGGATTTGTCTTCAATCTTCATCTCTACATTACTTAATGGAAATGCTCTTAATGACAATATTTTGGGGGGAATTTGGTCAAAGTCCAGACCTTTATTTCTAAAAAAAATTAAAACCATATTTAATTTTCATTCCACTTCACAATGATGCACCACTTTGTGTTGGTCTATCACATGAAATATGGTTGAAATGTGACAAAATGTGGAAAATTGCAAGGGGTATGAATACTTTTGCAAGGCACTGTATATATAATAGAAGGGTAGAATAACAATAGATATATACATAATAGAAAGGTAAGGCAGATATGAATCCCGTACGTTGTGAGTTGACTCGTCTTTTTCTCGATGAACGTCAGAGCTTCGTTGTGACTCATCTCCACAAAGAACCCGAAACCAACGGCAACGAATATCCTGGACGCATCTTCACTGAAACAGCAGAAGAAGAAATATTATACTGACAGGGATTAAAGGTGTAGTCGTCTGTCTGTCTGTCTGTCTGTCTCTCTCTCTCATACGAGTTAAAGGTGTAGTCAGTGATTCAGGAGAACGCTACTGTCGCTAGGTACTGTCTGTACTGTGTGTGAGCTGAGAACAATCCAGTGTTAATACTTTTTTTCATTTTCATTTAACTGTTATTCATACTGGAAATATCAATTGAGGGGGTGACCCTTATTTGCAATGTGCACATAAGGGTGAGAGAGGAAGGGAGAGAGAGAGAGACAGGGAGGGAGAGAGAGAGAGAGAGAGCGAGAGAGGAGAGAGAGAGAGAGAGAGAGAGAGAGAGAGAGAGAGAGAGAGATCACTTACACTTCAGCCTGGACGAATAAATTACAGCCGATATCAACATCTGTCTTCAACCGCTTAGAGCCAGACTCCTGCAACACACACACACACATTTATACTGTATTTAGAATAAGAAAATAATAATTTAGATATTAAAATCAAGACATGTAGTCAATAAAGTGTGTGTGCGTGCGTGCGTGTGTGTGTGTGTGTGTGTGCGTGCGTGTGAGTGAGTGTGTGTGTGTGTGTGTGTGTGTGTGTGTGTGTGTGTGTGTGTGTGTGTGTGTACCTGTAGACTTTGTATCGTGTTCTTCAGCTGCAGATATTGAGAAATCTTCTCATAGACTGAATCTCTTTGGTCCAACACAGCCCTGTGACACACACA
>CM047511.1:33771621-33776621 GCA_026122265.1 Ammodytes dubius | reverse complement strand
AAGATTGTCTGCGACTGTCAAATTGCGTGAAAAGTCGTGTAGTGTAAGCCCAGCATTAGTTTAGGGCCAAAAACAAGCAGCAATGATACATTATAAATATAGAAATATATATATATACTGTATATATAATATATATAAATATGCAGAAAAAGAACCAATCCATACATGGATATAAAGCAGAAGTGAATTTGTAAACGACACAGTAAAATGTTTAAGTAGCTTAATGGATGTGGATAAAAATTTAGTAAAGTGTGTGGTGTGTGTGTGTGTGTGTGTGTGTGTGTGTGTGTGTGTGTGTGTGTGTGTGTGTGTGTGTGTGTGTGTGTGTGTGTGTGTGTGTGTGTGTGTGTGTGTGTGTGTGTGTGTGTGTGTGTGTGTGTGTGTGTGTGTGTGTGTGTGTGTGTGTGTGTGTGTGTGTGTGGTGTGTGTGTGTGTGTGTGTGTGTGTGTGTGTGTGTGTGTGTGTGTGTGTGTGGTGTGCGTGTGCGTGTGCGTGTGTGTGTGTCACAGGGCAGTGGGGTGTATATTCGGGGAGCTGTTGAACTCGTCTCCTCTGTTTCCGGGTGAAAACGACATCGAACAACTTTGCTGCGTCCTGAGAGTGTTAGGGACGCCGACGCAGGAGAGCTGGCCCGTAAGTCTGTCTGTCTGTCTGCCTGTCTGTCTGTCTGTCTGTCTGTCTGTCTGTCTGTCTGTCTGTCTGTCTGTCTGTCTGTCTGTCTGTCTGTCTGCCTGTCTGCAGGACATAGCAGACCTTCCAGATTATAATAAGATCACCTGTCTCTCTCTCTCTCTCTCTGCCTGCCTCTCTCTCTCCCTGCAGGACATAGCAGACCTTCCTGACTATAATAAAATCACCTTTAAGGAGAATCCAGCGATCCCATTGGAGGAGCTGGTTCCTGACACGTGTCCTCAGGCCGTCCACCTGCTCAACAACTTCCTGGTTTATCCGTCCAATCAGCGCTGCTCTGCCCGACAGGTACACACACACACACACACACACAGAGACAGACAGACACACACACACAGAGACAGACAGAGACAGACAGACACACTCACACACACACACACACACAGACACACACACACACCCCCCCAATCAGCACTGCTCTGCCAGACAGGTACGTAAAGACAACATTATTTTTCATTGTTTACTTTGTGTCAGAATCAACTAAATTATATCCTTACCCTTACCTTCATCTTAGAAGTGAAAACCAGGCACCACACTATCATGATCCACTACCTGTCTGTACTGTGTGTGAGCTGAAAAGAAATCCAGTATTGATACACAGCCTAGGCTCTGTAAACTGGTATGTAAACAAAGTGTATAAAAACAAAGGGGTCCCACCATAGCTAGCAACATCTCCATTTACAGAGCCTAGGCTGTATATTAATTAACACTGGACATTGTTTTCAGCGCGCACACACAGTACAGACAGGTAGCGGATCATGAGGAGATATTCACTGATTTAGACAGAAAGTGATTTACACCTTTAATGTATCAACAGGCCCTTTTTACACACACACACACACACACACACACACACACACACACACACACACACACACACACACACACACACACACACAGACACACACACACACACACACACACACACACACACACACACACACACACACACACACACACACACACACACCCACCCTGTCTCCCTGTCTCCCCAGGCGCTGCTCCATCCATACTTCTTCCTCTCTCCTCTGCCGGCGCATCACTCCGAGCTGCCCGTCCCCGCGAGGGGGGGGGCGCCCCATCGCCAGCGGTTACAGGCTCCTCCCACTGACTTCACCCTGGACCTGCCCCTGCAACACAGCCTGGTAGACCCCACGCTGCTGCACTGACTGTCTGTCTGTGTGTCTGTCTGTGTGTCTGTCTGTCTGTCTGTGTGTCTGTCTGTGTGTCTGTCTGTCTGTCTGTCTGTCTGTCTGTCTGTCTGTCTGTCTGTCTGTCTGTCTGTCTGTCTGTCTGTCTGTCTGTCTGTCTGGACCTGGAACAAGGACGCTACTTCTGACTCGGAGCTGTCCGGCTGCAGTCAGGCTTTTTCGTCACTCCCCCGACTGCACTCGGCTACTCTCGTCTACTTTCCAGACAAGCTGAAACTGAGGTCGAACGAGCCTATTCACTCACTCACACCATACACAGAAACACACACACACACACACACACACACTCACTCACTCACTCACTCACTCACTCACTCATACCATACACAGACACAGACACACACACACACACACACACACACTCACTCACTCACTCACTCACTCACTCACTCATACCATACACAGACACAGACACACACACACACACACACACACACACTCACTCACTCACTCACTCACACCATGCACAGACACACACACACACACACACACTGGACCTGCCCCTGCAAAACAGCATGGTAGACCCCACACTGCAAGAAGGTGACCCCCCCACCTGCCTCTGAAGGAACGACCAGTTATAATATCTATCTGTGCTTTTACGAGTTTTTATATAATTATTTATTAGATTATTGGATTTTAAAACATGACAAAATGAAGACTTTGCGAATCAACAATGAATTATACTTATTGAATAAAAATGTTTTTTTTTAATCTCATTTATTGTTGGGTCGTTCTCTGCATGTCATTCCCCTCTCTGACACATTTCATCTCTGTCTCTACACACTGTCTGATAACGGTGAAAATGCCGAAAAATTATCCTTCAAAAAAAGCTCAAATCGATCTTATTTTGAAGAAATAACTGATCAAATAAACAGGAGCATATGAACTGAGTTGATAGAGTTTCAAAATAAAGGTCCCTCCCTCGAGGAAGTCAGAGAGACATGAGCAGCTTCAACCGACTGCACACTGACAGACAGACACTTCTGAGGACACACAGGGATCTAAGGTTAGTGTGTGTGTGTGTGTGTGTGAGTGTGTGAGTGTGTGTGTGTGTGTGTGTGTGTGTGTGTGTGTGTGTGTGTGTGTGTGTGTGTGTGTGTGTGTGTGTGTGTGTGTGTGTGTGTGTGTTAATACATTTATTTATCTGTATAGCATTTATTTAAAGGCCTACTTCACCGGTTTGAATATGAAGGTGTATTGAATTCTGAGATCCTATGTAGAATAAATGTGCGAAAAAAGAAAGAGTGTTTTTTTAACCCTATATTTCTCTTTCTGTGATGTCACGAGAAGGAGAAATATAGGGTTAAAAAAAAACACTCTTTCTGCCTTTTCTCAGGCTAGGATGAACCGATTTCAATTTTTTTCCCAACATTTATACTACATAGGATCTCAGAATTCAATACACCTTCATATTCAAACCGTTGAAGTAGGCCTTTAACAGTTTTATTATTATTTATGTAACAAATGTCAAACACTATTCACCTACAATGAACCTGACATGAGTTCTCAGCTCGGGAAGTCTTTGCCGAATATGTTTTATCTTTTAAATCGCAGCTTAAAACATCCCTGCGTTCCAAATCTCATACCATTTCTTTTTACTACACTACATACTAAAGTACAGAAGAGTTTTAGTCTTTTTACTACACTACATACTAAAGTACAGAAGAGTTTTAGTCTTTTTACTACACTACATACTAAAGTACAGAAGAGTTTTAGTCTTTTTACTACACTACATACTAAAGCACAGAAGAGTTTTAGTCTTTTTACTACACTACATACTA
Source organism: Ammodytes dubius (assembly GCA_026122265.1). NCBI lineage: Eukaryota > Metazoa > Chordata > Actinopteri > Uranoscopiformes > Ammodytidae > Ammodytes > Ammodytes dubius. Next base: position 33,772,939 of record CM047511.1, on the reverse strand, counting down.
AAGTACAGAAGAGTTTTAGTCTTTTTACTACACTACATACTAAAGTACAGAAGAGTTTTAGTCTTTTTACTACACTACATACCAGGGCTGGACTGGGACAAAAAATCGGCCCTGGCATTTTTGGCCATGGCAGCCCACCATGATTATTTATACGATATGTGGAGGCAGGGGCGTTGCTCCAAATTCTGGGCCCCTATACAGGAAGTATCTGAGAGGCGGTCTTACAATAAAAACATGTAAAAGCTATGTTTGTCTATAGTCCAAAACGTATGAGTGACTGGTCCCTCTCTGAGCCAGATAACAACACAATGTTTCTATTGATGAATGACCAAATCTTTACGCGTACTTGAACACAACCCCTGGTCTAATGACTCTTAATAACCATGCACACACACAGTGTTTCTCACAGGAATTTGGGAGACTGTGTCGTGGACCCTCGACCTTCTAGGGGGGTCCGGGGAATGCTCCCCCGGAAGATTTTTTTTCAAATGTTAAAGTAAAATTCATCAATCTGGTGCACTTTGAGGAGAAAACTAAGGCTAAATCAACTGTTTCCTATGCAAGCTATTTAGTACTATTTGCTGGAATAATGTATAGACACAGAATGACCAAAAAGCAGAAAGAAGAAATGTACATGTTTAAAAAATCCAGTCAGCTTCGGGAATTGTTTTCCTTCGTTTGTATTTTTTAATGGCCCAATATAGGCCCCTGATCTTCGTAGCCCCGAACAATGTTATTTAAAAAATAACAAATGTACTGACGAATGAAAGGCCCATGAAATCATTTTTTCCTAAATAACGTTTTTCTGGGCCTTCAAAGATCAGGGGCCTATATTGAGCCAGTAAAAAAAAAAAAAAAAAGCCCCCCCTCTGTCTTGGGCCCCCCAAGCCTCGTCAGATGCTCATAATTACAGAGTAGAAGTTAAATGCGTGATAATACAATTCAATGCAGCCTCTGAATGGGCGGCCCTCTGCTGTGTGTGTGATTGGGCCAGGCCCAGCCTAGAACCAATCATAATGAGTAGGCTAATGGCCTGGGACAAAGTTTTATTTAACTTTCAGGTGAAGTTGACAGCCTGCACGCACAATTATATGTCCATGGCACTCCCGAGAGGGAAGGGCCCTCGGCTGTGTGACTTGGCCGGGCCGGGCCGGGCCGAGTCACACAGCCGAGGGTCCATTAAAAAAAAAAAAAAAAAAAAAAAGAAATTTTTAATTTTTTTTTTTTTTTTTTAAATAAATGGACCCGGCCCAAAATGCCTGCCGGCCCACCGGGCATTTGCCCGGTACGCCCGATGGCCAGTCCACCCCTGCTACAT
>CM047511.1:33756621-33764121 GCA_026122265.1 Ammodytes dubius | reverse complement strand
CATGCTTTTATTATATGAAATGTGCTAGAGACAAATAACGTGTGTTTTTAGAACTGTTGGTCTCCTGAAAATTCAACTCCTGAAAAATATTCAATATGTCAAAAAGAATTATTAAAAACTTTCCCAAAAAAATATTGTTTCTATGTAATTTTTGTGTTGTTATGGGAAATACTGAGGCCCTAAACAGACAAATTATAATAACTTTCTTGTGAGCACCACCAGAAAGTTATTTTTTCTTAAGTGTATGCCCATGTTTGGTAGGGCGTCCCCCCCCTGGCCGGGCCCAGCAGCGGACCCGGGTTCGATTCCAGCCCGCGGTCGTTCTCTGCATGTCACTCCCCTCTCTGCCCCATTTCAACTCTGTCTCTACACTATCAATAAAGCATAAAAATGCCAAAAAAAAAAAAAGTGTACGCCCATGTCATGTTAGACTAAAGGCTCAGTAGAAACATTTTCAATATGTTAAAAATCATAATTTTTTCCCCCAAAATTATATCCAAGCAACATTTCGACCTTATTAAGGAACTTGTATTTCAAATTCTTTTTCTCAACATTTAGAATTTTTGTTTGACAGGTATATCACATTTTTTTTTTTCAGTCAGAAAAGTTTTAAATTAATTATTTATTCATGAGAAATGAAGAAGTGCAGACTGCAGTTGGTTAGTTACTGTAGATCGCCCTCTGCTGGGCGTATACTGGTAATGCATATTAACATTATTATTTTATATAATATTTCTAATTATTTTACTATATTATAACTTTACTGTCAGTTTTCTGAACCTTCATTGTAATTATAAAATGTTTCATAATATTTATCATTATTGTAACGTACTGATCCGACACAAATCTCTATCTGAACTGTTTCAGTTGTAAAAAGAAACTGACCAATATTCACTCCAGAATGTAGCTTTTTTCAGTGAATAATTTGTTTTCAATGTCATTCTCTAAAATGTTTCTTCAGCTCAAATGAATCAAAATTAGGAATTTATTGTGTGTGTGTGTGTGTGTGTGTGTGTGTGTGTGTGTGTGTTACATCATCAGGGCAAACTTTAGATTTAAAATCTTTTTTTTTTTTTTAACAAGCAGTTCATCAGCTGATTTCTATTCTACTAAAATCTCTGATAATAATAATAATAATAATAATAATAATAATAATAATAATAATAATAATAATAATAATAATAATAATAATAATAATATAATAATAATAATAATAACAACACCAGCGATGTCACGGAGCCTTTGCACTTTCAGCTTTTATAAAAATAGAAAATCATTCCAGAATATCCACATGCTCAGGTTCAAAGCTGCTCGTTAAGATTTGCATACGAGTTAAAGGTGCAGTCAGTGATTCTGGAGAACGCTTGTTGTCTAAATCAGTGAATATCTCCTCATGATCCGCTACCTGTCTGTACTGTGTGAATATCTCCTCATGATCCACTACCTGTCTGTACTGTGTGTGCGCTGAACAAACATCTGGTAATACTAGCTATCTAGTATTACCAGATATATAGCTATGGTGGGCCCTTTTGTTTACATTCCAGTTTACAGAGCCTAGACTGTGTATTAAGACTGGATTGTTTTATCAGCTCACACACAGTACAGACAGGTAGTGGATCATGAGGAGATATTCACTGATTTTAACAAAAAGTGATTTTGACAACGAGCGTTCTCCAGAATCACTGACTACACCTTTAAAGGTCAAAGTATCATGGACATGTTCCCCAGTCATCCTGATACCTGGTATCAACACACAGGTTAAAGGTGCAGTCAGTGGTTCTGGAGAAACCTTGTCGTCAAAATCACTTTTCATATATCTCCTCACGATCTGCTACCTGTCTGTACTGTGTGTGCTGAAAAAAACAGGGTTAATACACAGCCTAGGCTCTGTAAACAGGGTTAATACACAGCCTAGGCTCTGTAAACAGGGTTAATACACAGCCTAGGCTCTGTAAACAGGCATGTTACTGACTACAGTGGGCCACCTTTGTTTACATACCAGTTTACAGAACCTAGGCTGTGTATTAACTCTGGATTGTTTTATGCGCACACAGTACAGACAGGTAGCAGATCATGAGGAGATATTCACTGATTTTGACAAACAAGAGTTCTCCAGAATCACTGACTGCACCTTTAAAGAGTCATTTCTAAAATCTAACATTTCATTAACAGTTTACAGAAACTAGGGCTGAGACAATAACGTAAACACAGCAACACATAACGTTAAATATGGCGTCATATCCGCGACCAAACGGGTTTTTTTCTTCCCACTTCCTGAATGAAAGTTATTTGCATAGGCTCATGGTTTAGTATGAAGTGTAAACATGTTCAACTGCCGTCTAGCATTAAAGCAACATTATGTAACATTTCATTTGCTAACCAGCCCACTGTTTAGTTAAAGGTGCTCCGAGGAACTTTCAGTGTGTGTTCATTCTAGCGCTCCCCTTTGGACAAAAGCAGTAGTGCTTTTACCACGCCAGCTGTTGTTCCTGGGTGAGCGTATACCCATGACAAAGGCATTAAGAAAAACTATATACAAAAAGCATTCTTTGCACTGATGGTCTCGTTTGCTGTTACATGTAATTTATGATCATCAGAGGAAAAATGAGACTGTTTCAGAAATATTGAAAAGTTCCTCGTAGAGACTTTAACCAGCATGTTGATACCAGAATCTTTAAACTTAATTTAAACAGGTCCAAGACGCACTGAGGCATTATGGGTAAAATGGTGATGTCAGAGTATGTTAATTAGGCTGCTGCTATGTCATCGGCCAATCAAAGGCCTCGAAATGTCACGAACCAATCAAAATCAAGTCACTGTCTTTTTTTTGCTTTTCTTCATCCAATCAGGAAACAGAATCGTCTGTTGACCAATAAGCTGCGGGCTAAGATAAGCGGGTCTCCTCCCAGCAGGCCAATCAGAAAAGCCCTTAGAAGAAATGCTGCATTCACGTGCCAGTCGAAAACGATGGAATTTCCGGGTTTGGAATTTTTTTTTTTAAAGATTTCGGTGTGTTCACGTGAAATCAAGTCGGAAAATCAGAAAGTTAGAGTTAGTTGCTGCTCCCAAAGTGACTTGGATCAGATAATAATAACTAGTAACCCTAACCCTAAGAAAGTAATGTCATTTATGAAGTCGGTTAAATTAGGCGACTTTTAAATCAGCGTTCAATGCTAATAAATACTAAGATATTAAGGTTTAAAGGTGTTACATGTAATTTATGATCATCAGAGGAAAAATTATTTCAGAAATATTAAAAAGTTCCGGTAACACTTTACAATACGGGGCCATAAATGAACTGTTAGTAAATACTTATTAAGCATTAAGTAACTTGCTACACTTGCTAATCTAAATCCAGCTTGAGCGGGTGTTTATTCTCCCACTCTGAAACGTTTTGCTTAGTTTTTCCTCGATGTTTCCGACAGCACATGAATGCAGCATCATTCAGCCAATCAGACGGTCAGACAGAGAGCCCGCCCACAAACCGGCTGCCACTCAGCGTCTGTGTGAGTCTGCGTGGGCTGGGCTTCAGCCAGGGCCCGGGGGCGTCGCCGTCTCTCCTCCAATCAGAGCCCTGCTTTCCCCCGGGCGCTATGGCGATGCTGGCCGCCGATTGGCTCATCTCGGAGAAGCTGGTTGCTGATTCGCTGTCGGACAAATATCGGATTTCATCGTCAAAATCATCGTCATTGTCGTCGTCCATTGGCATCAAGAAAGAAAACGGCTTCTTTTGAGGGACTGCTTCTTCCACCCTCTCCTCAGGCCGAGACGAGGCCCAGGACGGAGCACTGATCCTGGGTAAGCTTCGGCTCGTTCTCCCCTGAATTCTCTGGTCCTCAAATTTCTCAGATTTCTCAACTTTTTCACTTCTCTCCAACTTCTCCAGTTTTCGGCTCGTCTTGCTGACACTTCTGCGGTGCGTTTCTTCCCTCTCCACCTGATCGAGGTCCAGGTCTGCAGGCCCTGGCACAGACCGCTCCACTCGCTTTCTTGTCCTCCGTTTGGTGGAGGTGGGGGGTGCGCTCTCTCCCTTTCTCTCCCCACTGGCGGCCCCTCTCTGCTGGCTGCTGGAAGAGGCAGGTGGCATGGAGGGTTTCGCGGCGGTTGTCATTTTTGGCGCCGTAGTTTGTGTGTGTCTATAAGAGGAGGAGCTGGTGGGAGAGAGGGGGCCTTCATCAGGGCCTGCGACCAAATATAGAAGAGAGACAGTTTGAGTTTTAGTTTTGTGATGAGAACCTATGAATACATGTGTGGATGAGGCAAAAACATGTAGGGGAGACCGGGGTAAGTAGGCACACTTTTTACTCTAGTGAGAATTGCAAGATATAACGATTGTGACAACCTACCCGTGTGACATATTACCCCGTTCTCCCCTCCAAGCTTGTATGAAACCCACACACCCAAAAAACATTTGAATGTATGATAAGGACACACACACACACACACACACACACACACACACACACACACACAGCAAAATGACCAAACACATGAACAACTTTTGGACAAACAAAATTGCAAATACAAAAACATATTAAAACGTGTTGAAACATTATGTCGTATTTCAACATGAGGTTTTGCTGCAAATGGAATCTGTTGATGGAAACAGAGAGATGAAGGGATGAGGGTCTGTGGAAGGAAATTAAATGAAAAGAGGGGAAAGAACTGTCTTAAAAAAAGCATTTCCAGCATGTTGTTAGAAGAGAAAATGTCTCATAAATCAGACAGTGAACAACATATGAACAAATCCTTCCGTAATAACCTTCAGAATAGTGCTGAGAATGATCATGGAAAGTTTAGTTGGTGTAAGTGCTTTAGAAGTTGTAGATTTTTGGTTCAGAGTATTCTGAAAAAAAATAAGGTTGCGTTCCGAATCGCATACTTTCTACTATTTAGTTTGGTAGAAAAAAGATTTAGGATGTCCCGATTCTTGTGGCCAGATTTAGGATGGTTAGAAGTACCCGGATGTCCTACTTCATGCGGCCAAGATTTTTAGTGTTGAAAACTGCATCCTATTTGGGCGATTCTGACCCACAATCCAGTGCGCACATGAAGTGACGTCACATCGATGAAGCCTCCATATGAAAACAAACGGGGATGCGACGGATATAAAAGCAAGAAGCAAGATCAAGGCGCAATGTTATGATGAAATAAAAGAGTAAAAGTATGTCCCAATAGTATGCATACTGCATCCTAACTAGGTTCTTTTTATCGTCGGATGTAGTATGTAGAATAGAAAAAAGAAAGAGTATGAGATTCGGAACGCAACCTCAATCTACTGATGAAAAACCGTAAAGATGGAGGGATGAGAATTGAGCTGAAATAAAAGAGGGGAAAAGCCTTGAAGCGTGAAAGTTACAAACCGCGAGTGTTCAGTGCGCCCAATAACGTAGAAGCAGGGCTCGCCTTGTTTAGAGTTGGTCATACAGAGAGAGAGACTCGACAGCTCCACTGATTGGAGGAGAGGGAAGGAAAGGGGGAGGGCATACAGGGTTAGAAAGCAGAGAAGAAGAGAATACAGGGTTAGAAAGCAGAGAAGAAGAGAATACACAGTTAGAAAGCAGAGAAGAAGAGATACACAGATCTGATTGGAGGGTTAAAGATCAGACAGGAAGTGAGTCATAGAAGATAATAAAAAAATAAATAAAAAGTAAAAGTAAAAAAAAATAAAAAAAAAGTTTTCTGTGAGTGAGTGTGTCTCTGTCCCTGTCCCTGTGTGTGTGTGTGTGTGGTGTGTGTGTGTGTGTGTGGTGTGTGTGTGTGTGTGTGTCTGTCTGCCTGTCTGTCTCACCATAGTCCAGTACATATCCGTTTCCTTTCTTCAGTATGAGGTGGATTCTGGTTCCTCCTCTGTGTGTGTGTGTCTGTCCCTGTGTGTCTCAGTCCCTGTCTGTCTGCCTGTCTGTCTGTCTGTCTGTCTGTCTGTCTGTCTGTCTGCCTGTCTCACCATAGTCCGGTACATATCCGTTTCCTTTCTTCAGTATGAGATGGATCCTGGTTCCTCCTCTCCTGATCTGCTCCACCGCCTGACTGTGAGTCATCCCCGAAGTACTGTCTCCATTTATCTCTACAAGCTGGTCGGACACCTGAGAGAGAGACAGGCAGACAGGGAGGGAGACAGGGAGGGAGGGAGGGAGGGGAGGGAGGGAGACAGGCAGACAGGGAGGGAGACAGGGAGGGAGGGAGGGAGACAGGCAGGGAGGGAGGGAGGGAGGGAGGGAGGGAGGGAGGGAGGAGGAGGGAGGGAGGGAGACAGACAGACAGGGAGACAGGCAGACAGACAGACAGACAGACAGGGAGGGAGGGGGGGAGGGTGACAGGCAGGCAGACAGACAGGGAGGGAGGGGGGAGGGAGGGAGACAGGCAGGCAGACAGGGAGGGAGGGAGGGGGGGAGGGAGACAGGCAGACAGACAGGGAGGGAGGGAGGGAGGGAGGGAGGGAGGGGGGGAGGGAGACAGGCAGACAGACAGGGAGGAAGACAGGGAGGGAGGGAGGGAGAGAGGGAGGGAGAGAGAGAGAGAGAGAGACACAGACAAACAGACATTTACTAAGGTTATTTACACGCATACAGAAATGAAAATGTAGGAAAACTCATACAAAGTTTTGAGGCTAAAACTGAAACGTAAAATATGTTTATGTAAAATATAAACCCAGACCCACTAACTGTCTGTCTGTCTGTCTGTCTGTCTGTCTGTCTGTCTGTGTGTCTGTGTGTCTGTCTGTCTGTACCTGGATCTTGTTGCTGCGTTGGGCTGGCCCTCCCTCCATTAGGCCCAGAACATACAGTCCCATGTTGTATTCACTTCCTCCTCTCAGGGAAAAACCAAAACCAGTCGGACCGCGCTCCAGATCCACACTGTAGAACCGAGACTCATCCTGACAGACAGGGAGAGGGACAGACAGACAGATGGACAGAGAGACAGACGGACAGACAGACAGACAGAGAGACAGACAGACAGATGGAGAGAGGGACAGACAGTCAATTAATTTAAATCATTGTGTGTAGAATTTTGGGTTTTATTTCCTAGCAGATTTTGTAGAAAGTAATTATAATATCCATGAGTACATTTAATTTAGTGCATAATAGCTGAATTTTTTTTTTTTATTATTTATTTTTTCCCTTAGAAAGGGTCTCATATATGTCCATATTTCTGCATACCTTGGACCAAGGCCTAGTGCCGCCATCTTGAAAGTGTCATAGTCGGAATGTCATCAGGTGCATTGTTTAAAATGTAGAATTGTTCTTGTCCTTGAAGGCCACTGTAGCTTCTGTTATTATTCTAAAGGGGTGGGGTTACCCAGGGAGCGGGGGGTAGTGGTGTGTGCAGTGAGACAGACAGACAGACAGACAGACAGACAGACAGACAGACAGACAGTTATACATGGTGTGTGCAGTGAGACTAACCTTCGATCGTCCTCTGGAACCTTTCATGACCCGTCCGTTTGTGTCGAGCTCAGCGCCTTCTGACGGAGGGGACAAAGCTAAGAGAGGAGAGAGG
>CM047511.1:33744121-33746621 GCA_026122265.1 Ammodytes dubius | reverse complement strand
GTAATGCTGCTGGGTTAGGGTTAGGGTTAGGGTACTGCTCTATGTGCCTTCAACTGCCCCCTGGGGACAAATAAAGTTGTTTTGAATTTGAATGTGAATTCTAAAGATGTCCTCCACTCGTTACCTGTGAGAAGTTGAGGTTTTGTACGTCGGCTCCGTTGATCTTAACGATGGCGTCTCCGGGCTGCAGAGCGGGACAGTGCCTTCTATCCCAGACCCTCCTGACCACCGCCAGCTGCCCCCCTACCCCGCCAGCCGTCACACTGAACCCCAAACCCCCACTCTCACTGCGCCCCAAACCCACTGGAACAAGCTCCCCGCCTCCTCCAGGGGGGGGCGACACGGCCGGCGCTGCTGCCCCAAGAGGAAGCACCAAACCTGGGGTAACTCTCGAGGCTAAGGTGGGCGACTGGTGGTTCGCCGGACAGCCGTTGAAACCACAGCTTGGGACGTCTCTATTTGGGGTGAGGGCTAAGGATGTTTGGGGTATTTGGGGGCGCTGTAAAGGGGGCGTAGAGGCGGGTAATGTGGGGCTGTGTTGGGGAAAGCTGGACTCTGTGTGGGGGGGCGGGGGCAGTTTGAACGATGAGGTGTTGGGCAGAGTGGACGAGGAGATATCGCTCTCTGAAGACTTGGAGCTCTGGCGGCGCAGCAGGGCGGGAAGAGTGCTGCTGCTGTAGCTAAGAGAAGACCTGACAGACAGACAGGCAGACAGACAGACAGACAGACAGACAGACAGGCAGACAGACAGGCAGACAGACAGACAGACAGACAGACAGACAGACAGACAGACAGACAGACAGACAGACAGACAGACAGACAGACAGACAGACAGACAGACAGACAGACAGGCAGACAAACAGGCAGAGATTTGATTTAGATTTCATTTATTTCTTATATTATATTATATTTTTATTTTACTCCGAGGAACTTTCAGTGTGTGTTAATTATAGCGCCCCCTCTGGACAAAAGCAGTAGTAACCTGGGAGAAGATACAGGTTTTACACATGATCATAAATTACATGTAACAGCAAACGAGACCATCAGTGCAAAGAATGCTGTTTTTATATAGTTTTTCTTAATGCCTTTGTCATGGGTATACGCTCACCCAGGAACAACAGCTGGTGTGGTAAAAAACACTGCCGCTTTTGTCAAAAGGTGGCGCTAGAATTAACACACACTGAAAGTTCCTAGGAGCACCTTTAAAGGAATACTTCACCTATATGGAACCGGCGTTCTATCATTATAACATCACTATTATAATATAATGAATGAGGTTTTTCTTCTCTCAGTCTTTCCTCAGTCTTCCCTTGGCCCAGCTGTCCTGTTAATCCTAACCCTACATTTTACCATGTATGATGTCACACTAGTTAAATGTAGGGTTAGACAGTGAGGCCATAAAACACTCTTTCTGCCTTTTCTCAGGCTAGGATGAACCGATTTATAAAATGTTTGCACATACGTCTGTTATGTTGCTACTGTTGCTACCGCTAACCCCTCACCTGCGTGTCCCTCCGTCAGAGTCGCTGTGATTGGCTGCTGGCTTCAGAGGGGGCGTGGCTTCAGGGGGAGGAGTCACTGTGAAGCCGTTCCTCATTGGCTGAGCAGCGTAGGAAGGCGGGGTCTGACCAAGGCCTGGGTAAGATAAAAATGCATTTTCATCATGTTCCTCAGAAGAAAATGTCTCATAAATCAGACAGTGAACAACATATGAACAAATCCTTCTGTAATAACCTTCAGAATAGTGCTAAGAATGATTATGGAAAGTTTAGTTGATGTAAGTGCTTTAGAAAGTTGAGATTTTTGGTTCAGAGTAGATAGAAAAAAATAATGTTGAGATTAATACGGTAAAGATGGTTGTATAAGGCGGGGTTTGACCCAGGCCTGGAAGAAAGTTCATTTATTAATGAACGTCTTAACTGTGTGTGTGTGTGTGTGTGTGTGTCTGTCTGTCTGTCTGTCTGTCTCCCTCCCTCCTACCTGTCTGTCTGTCCCTCTCTCTGTGTCTGCCTGTCTGTCTCCCTCCTACCTGTCTCCCTCCCTCCTGCCTGTCTCCCTCCCTCCCTCCTACCTGTCTGTCTCCCTCCTACCTGTCTCCCTGTCTGCCTCCCTGCCTGTCTGTCTCTCCTACCTGGGGTCCCGTTGCTGTCCATAGTCCTGCTGTAGTTCAGGTGGTTCAAACCGCGGCTCACACTCGGCGCTTCGCTCGGGGTCGGAGGCTGAAAGAAATAAACGAGGAAATACTTTAATGAAAATTTTGTATTTTTAATATTATAATTAAAATTTTATTGTACATCTATCTTCATGTGTTACTTTAAGAGGAAAAGCTGGAATATTTATTTTTTATTATTTATTGATTTTACTTGATGTATATCTGTCTATATGTGTAACTTTGTAGCCGTAATAATTAAAAACAGTTATGATTTATTATTACAAATATTATAATAATTTATTTTTTGTGTTTTTGATTTTGTAAATCTTTATTTGTGTCTTACATATT
>CM047511.1:33716621-33719121 GCA_026122265.1 Ammodytes dubius | reverse complement strand
ACCGTGCGCACTGGATTGTGGGGTCAGAATCGCCCAAAATAGGATGCAGTTTTCAAACACTAACAATCTTGGCCGGAATGAAGTATGATCATCGGGTACTTCTAACCATCCTAATCTGGCCAAAAGAATCGGGACATCCTAAATCTTTTTCTACCAAACTATTAGTAGAAAGTATGCGATTCGGACGCAACCTCAGTGTGCTGTTCCCATTACCTGCTCTGACACTGATTGGATGAGCAGGTGTGTGAGTCACTCAGGTGTTCTCAATCAGGGAGCAGGTAAAGCTGTTTTTCAGCTCACTCACAGTACAGACAGGTGACGGATCATGAGGAGATATTCACTGATTTAGACAACAAGTGATTTTTAACATCAAGCGTTCTCCAGAACCACTTCCTATTTAGTCTATTAGAAAAAAAAATGAGTTTGTCCCAATACATGATGTCAGATGCAGCATGCTGAAAAATACCCAGATGTCCTACTACATCCGGTGGTGATTTTTTAGTGTTGAAACCAGCAGCTTTATGGAGGTTCTGACCCACAATGCACTGCAGCAGAAGTTACATCACATGGACTGAGCCTCCCAGTGAAAACAACCAGCGATGAGACGGATATAACAGCAAAAGGCGAGTTCAAGTATGTTCCAGTTGTAGCATACTACATGGAAACTAGAAACTGTTTCTATAGTAGCACAGAATGGGACAAACTTAATGGCCTTACAGGTTTTCATATATAGTGGGCGTCCTGGGGAAATGCACCTGTTGGAAGACCAAGAAGAAGAAGAAGTACTATAGAATAAATAACTAAATACATCTTCACCTCATCACTTGATATTGTGGAAAGACTTGAGGCAGTGGTGGATGATGCCATCTTTAGTAACTAGCTTCTTGTCCTTGAAGGCCACCGTAGCTTCTGTAAATTCTCCCCAAAGGGAGGGGTTAGCAAGGGAGCGCTGACATCTACAATCTAAAGCTAAATACTGTGTGTGTGTGTGTGTGTGTGTGTGTGTGTGTGTGTGTGTGTGGTGGTGTGTGTTGTGTGGTGTGTGTGTGTGTTGTGTGTGTGTGTGTGTGTGTGTGTGTGTGTGTGTGTGTGTGTGTGTGTGTGTGTGTGTGTGTGTGTGTGTGTGTGTTGTGTGTGTGTGTGTGTGTGTGCGTGTGTGTGTGTGTGTGTACATACTACACACTGTGGCTTAAATAAACAGGAAACAGACTTTTATTTTATAAAGTATTTTATTTTGAAGCAAAACAACAAGCGAAAAGAGAAAGAGGAAAATCCTCTGCAGCTGGATTATGGGTTTAAGCTTAGTGACACACACACACACACACACACATACACACACACACACACACACACACACACACACACACACACACAACATACATATAAAACACACACACACACAGACACCGGCCACATTGAGTTTCTGATCTGATGGACACAGAAAGAGATTTTATCTATCTATCTATCTTTCTATCTTTCTATCTTTCTATCTTTCTATCTATCTATCTATCTATCTATCTATCTATCTATCTGTCTATATGTCTATCTGTCTGTCTATCTATCTGTCTATCTGTCTATCTATCTATCTATCTATCTATCTGTCTATCTATCTATCTGTCTATCTGTCTATCTATCTATCTATTCATCTATCTATCTATCTATCTATCTATCTATCTATCTATCTATCTATATATCTATCTATCTATCTATCTATCTATATATCTATCTATCTATCTATCTATCTATCTATCTATCTATCTATCTATCTATCTATCTATCTATCTATCTATCTATCTATCTATCTATCTATCTATCTATCTTTATACAGCAGTTGGTTCTGACCGAGTGATTTGATTGGACGAGAGCGTTCTGAAGGAGTGCTGATATTAGCGAACAACATCACTCTGACTTCATGGACTTTTCACCAAACTGACAAAATCACTCCTCTCACTGACGAGCCGGAGCTTCACTTGTGTAAACTGTGCACAGTTTACACAAGTGAAGCTCAGTGTGTGTGTGACTCAGGTTGACTGTGGCGAGTCTCTCCCCTTTGAGAGGGCATCGCTGCCACACACAGACAGAGACAGTGTGCGGTAGTCACTCACACTCACGTTACTGAAGACAACAATAGTGTGTGGAGATAAACTCAGGCTGCTGAATAATACGAGCGCCGAGCGGACGCGATCCGGACGCTAGCTTTAGCCTAGCCTAGCTTTCCCACTTCATTGTATAACTTCCCCCGGGCCGAAATACACTCATAAACTCTGGGAAATGAAGCGCGGGGGGGGGGGGGGGGTTGGATTGGGCAGCGGACCTTATCACCAACTAGATTAAGAGCCGCCGTTCCTTTCCTTTGGTGATTTTTACGCGACATCGGGCCGCCGTGGTTAATTTTACCAGAGTAAACAAAGCAGGACGAGCTCACGTCAAGTTGCTGTTGTCGGACTGTTTGTGTTGGCGGAAGCAAATACATTCTTAAATGATTAAAGATCACATTTTA
>CM047511.1:33701621-33711621 GCA_026122265.1 Ammodytes dubius | reverse complement strand
GTTCCAGTCCCCATCCTTCCCTGCTATTTAGTCTGGTAGAAACAGATTTAGTTTCGTCCCAATACATGATATCAGATGCAACATGCTGAAAAATACCCAGATGTCCTACTACATCTGGTGGTGATTTTTAGTGTTGAAACCAGCAGCTTTATGGAGGTTCTGACCCACAATCCACTGCAGCAGAAGTTACATCACATGGACTGAGCCTCCCAGTGAAAACAACCAGCGCTTGGTGTAAAAACACTACTGCTTTGGTCTAAGGTTATTGGTGTAGTCAGTGATTCTGGAGAACGCTTGTTGTCAAAATCACTTTTTCGTCAAAATCAGTGAATATCTCCTCATGATCCACTACTGTCTGTACTGTCCTAGGCTCTGTAAACTGGCATGTTGCTAAGCTACGTGGTAACCTTTGTTTACATACCAGTTTACAGAGCCTAGGCTGTGTATTAACACTGGGGTTTTTTTCAGCTCACTCACAGTACAGACAGGTAGAGATCATGAGGAGATATTCACTGATTTGACCAAAAATTATTTTGACAACAAGCGTTCTCCAGAATCACTGACTCCATCTGCGTTCCGAAATCCCTCCTCTTTCTTTTTTCTATTCAATACTACATCTGATCATAAAAATAATTAGTTAGGATGCAGTATGCTACAATTGGGACATACTTTAACTTATTTATTTCATCCTAACATGGCTCCTTGATCTTGCCTCTTGCTCTTATATCCGTCTCATCCCCGCTTGTTTTCATACGGAGGCTTGTCGATGTGACGTCACTTCGGTGCGCACTGGATTGTGGGTCAGAATCGCCCACACACTTATCAACACATAAAAATCTTGGCTGGGTCTAGTAGACATCTGGGTATTTACCACCATCCTAAATCTGGCCACAAAAATCGGGACTCCTAATTTTTTTTTACCAAACTAATAGTAGATAGTATTTTAGACACCTTACCTAACCTTTATTTCTACAGGTAAATCCCATTGAGACCGAAGACTCTTTTGCAAGGGAGACCTGTTTTCCTTTCCCACGTTACCATTCACACACACATTCATACACCGATAGCAGCAGCTAACTATCGACATTCACACTTACCTTGCTCCCTGATTGAGAACACCTGAGTGACTCACACACCTGCTCATCCAATCAGTGGCAGACCAGAGGCAAGATCAAGGAGCCATGTTATGATGAAATAAGAGAGTAAAAGTATGTCCCAATAGTATGCCTACTGCATCCTAACTAGATTCTTTTTATCGTCGATGTAGTATGTAGAATAGAAAAAAGAAAGAGGAGGAGATTCGGAACGCAGGGTTTATAGTAACAAGTAGATAGTATATGGACTGGAAACACACACACACACACAACACACCACACACACACACACACACACACACACACACACACACACACACACACACACACACACACACCTCAAAAGGGTCGTGACCTCATGGTATAGAAGAGACTTAAGAATTAAGATGGCCGATAAGGTTGTCATGGAGACAAGCTTTAAAACACAGTGACATCATGATCTGTTGCCGTGGCAGCAGCGGAGTTAATCCCAACGATGAAACAAAAGCTTCAAAGCTCACACAACATCCACACACACACACACACCACACAACACACAACACACACACACACACACAAAAACAGATGAAGAGATTATTGATTCCTCTTTTAGGAGACAATAATCAAACATGGATATTGTGAAAAGAATAGAGTAAATTATTTACACACTACTCAACCACTCAACACACACTAACACACAACACAACACACACACACACACACACACCACACACACAACAACACACACACACACACACACAGACAGGAAAAACACACACACACACTCTTTCTCTGAGGTCGGCTGTCTTATGACTCACTGGTAGATAGTGAGGATTATCTTTCTTCAGGTGAAGTTTTAATGTTCCACTAATAGAACTGTTTTATATCAAAATAGAATAAATCTGATGTGAGCTCCTTCACTTTGACAGCAGATCTTTACTGGAGTGATAACTGGGTTAAGAGTACCCAAGAAAGACAGACGACAGACAGACAGACAGACAGACACACAGTACTGAACGCCCTTAGAAATAGCTTGTGGTGGGGCGCTCCGGTGGTGTAGTGGATAGAGTGTGTACCATATTGTCAAATCCGACCCGTGGACTTTACTGCAGGTCATCCCCCCCTCCTCTCTCTCTCTCTCTCTCCTCTCTCTCTCTCTCTCTCTCTCTCTCTCTCTCTCTCTCTCTCTCTCTCTCTCTCTCTCTATGTGTCCCCATTTCAACTCTGTAATATCTAATAAAGCTTGAAAATGACAAAAAATTATCTTAAAAAAAATAAGTACTTGTGGCGCAGTGGGTAAGAGCGAAACAAAGGGTCCCCCATAGCTGGGTTAGATAGATAGATAGATAGATAGATAGATAGATAGATAGATAGATAGATAGATAGATAGATAGATGGTTATAAAATAGTTCAGTTTGAAGCGAGTTTCGCATGAAATAGTGAAGAAGAAGATAATAATAATAATACTAATGAACTCAGCTGGTAGCAAGATGGGGGGCAGTGACACCAACAACACAGGACAGCACACAAAACCTAACACACTACAAACCACACACACAACACAACACACTCACACACACACTCCTCTCTCTCTCTCTCTCTCTCTCTCTCTCTCTCTCTCTCCCACACACACACTACACACACACACACTCTCTTGACTTTAAAAGTCTCATACAGATTTTTTTTTTGTGTGAAAGATTGTTTCACTACAGTTCATCTAGAAAATAATGAAAATAAAAATAAAAAAGCTTCTGAAAAAAAGTGTATTTTCCAATGTCATGTTTTTGGCAAACAAAAAAAAACAATAGGTAGTATGCAGTTCAACAAGCAATTCAGTGTATCACTACTATACTGTAAACTCTGAAACAATATAAAAAACAGCGAGTGGGTGGATTATGAATCCTTTGGATACCGCCTCACGCTTGCGTCTGGCCACATCGCTTCATCGACATCACATGCAATGTCATCCTTTGAGAACCAACAGCGTAAATATTCCTGATATCCAGTCTAAATGTCCTAATTATGGAGCTACTGTGTAGTTGGGCTGGACTCTCTGCCCAGGCTCCTACATTGATAGGCCATCTATCTATAACATGGTCCACTATAGTGTACCTGTCTCTGTCTGTTGCCTTCTTTTTCCTCGTCCTCCTGCTGCTCTCTCTTGTCCTCTTCCCCTGTCCCTCTCTCTCTCTCTCTCTCTCTCTCTCTCTCTCTCTCTCTCTCTCCTCCTCTTCCCCTGACTCTCTCTCTCTCTCTCTTGTCCTCTTCCCCTGTCTCTCTCTCTCTCCTCCTCTTCCCCTCTCTCTCTCTCTCTCTCTCTCTCTCTGTGTCTCTCTCTCTTTCTTTAGTCCTCTTCCCCTGTCTCTCTCTCTCTCTTGTCCTTCCCCTGACTCTCTCTCTCTCTCCCTCTCTTTTCTCTCTCTCTCCTCCTCTTCCCCTGACTCTTACTGTCTCACAAAGGAGCTGAGCTCACCTGAAGTCTATTTGTAATGCTAAGGCTCACACTGATTGGTATTCAATTAGCTTTATTTTTCATGTGTGAATCTGTGTGCTTTTCCAAGTTTAGTTGTGTTTTGTATTTTACATAGATGTGTTTTCCAAAGGATTGCAGGAGATTTCAGTCTTGTGTAAAAAAAAATGTGTGTAGTGTTTTGCAAGAAGTGTTTTGGAGAATTTCAAACACAGTGCAAAGCATATTTTGTGTTTGTAGGGTTGGTGCTTGTGTTTAGGACATGGTCACCAAAGTCAGAGGTTGTGATGCTTTGGGCCTAGCAACCACTATTAGGCATTAAAGCATTAGGCAAAAACTGTAAAGGCCTGTCCCTAAAACCTAGTGTTAACCCTCAAACAGCCCTTTAAAGGCCTGTCCTTAAAACCTAGTGTTAACCCTCAAACAGCCCTTTAAAGGCCTGTCCTTAAAACCTAGTGTTAACCCTCAAACAGCCCTTCATGTCTTTAAAACCTAGTGTTAACCCTCAAACAGCCCTTTAAAGGCCTGTCCCTAAAACCTAGTGTTAACCCTCAAACAGCCCTTTAAAGGCCTGTCCCTAAAACCTAGTGTTAACCCTCAAACAGCCCTTTAAAGGCCTGTCCCTAAAACCTAGTGTTAACCCTCAAACAGCCCTTTAAAGGCCTGTCCCAAACTGAGAACCGGAAAAAATGTCCTCAGTCCTCAGGCCTGAAACTCAAATTTATTCCAACAAAAATAGTTATTTGTACAAGTAAACACTCTCAAAACACACACACACACACACACACACACACACACACACACACACACACACACACAGAGTTAGATGCAGGCCAGTGAAAAGTAGGAAGTTAACAAGGCGGATGCAGAGTTGTGTGTGACCGCTTTGGGATGCCCCACTACACCATGTCACACACCACACACACACACACACACACACACACACACACACACACACACACACACACACACACACACACACACACACACACACACACACACCACACACACACACACACACACACTGTTGTCACGATGATGGGACTTGACTCGGGGTAATTCAGGGATAATTAGTTTCTTCTTGTCGGTTGAACCAAGCAGGAAATCACGTGACCCCAAATCTGAGGCTTGTGATTGGTCCGGACACACACACACACACACACACACACACACACACACACACACACACACACACACACACTGCACACACACACACACACCCTCAGACCTGCAGAGGCGCCCCGGGCTCAGGGTTCAGTGGAGAGTCTTAAAGGAGCATTCAGCCTTTCACCAGATCGTGTCTAAATCGTGTGAGAAGTCGTCTGGTTTGAGTTCCGCATAAATTAGATTATTTCACTTAGTCACGAGATATTTTAAGCACAAACATCAGGGAGCTTTTCCTTCTTGTCAACCCGGGTTAGGGATAATCCTTACCCCTACCTAGGGCTGCCCATAAGGGGTAGAAAGTGGGAAAGCTTTCTAGGGCCCAGCCACCAGGGGGGGCCCAGAAAAAAAAAAAAAAAAAAAAAAATGTTTTTTCTTGCAGATTGCCTTATTTAGCCAACCTTTATTATGAACGCTATATTCGCAAGAGAACTTTCTATAAAAGAAAACATTTTATTCATTGTTACTTGGGTAAAATATATCACATTTTATATTGAAAAACTAAAAATATCATGGGTTGTTTTTTCCCCCTCAAAACTGTTGCATGCAAAGGTCAACCAAACAAGCGTTAGCTATGCATTGATGATGAGCAAGCTAACCTAGCAAGCTCAGACCCTGGACATAAATCAGGGTACCAGAAAAGAAAGGAAAAAAAAGGGAACTTTCAAGGGCTTTAGACCCCTGGAAAATTCCTTAATATCAGTATTTCTGCTAGCAGAAGTGGATTTTCAATTCAGAGATACTGTGATATTTCATCAAGTTTTGAGGTGTCTTGTGAGGGTGTTCTGCAAATTATTTTGTATATTCTATCTATTTTTCTAAGAAAATCAGAAAATTACATATTTAGCCTTTAAATGAAGGTGGCAGATGGTTGTTATACTGATGAGGAAAGCTTCTGGTAGCAGTGCTATCATGGTAAACCCCCCCTACAGCATTGGTGTGTCTAAAAGCTTACATTACAGTCAATGTTACAGTAAATGTGCCAAAAAGCAGGTGCAGAGATCTTGCAAGGGCAAAGAAATTGTGCTCGCATGCTTTGCCCTTTTTTTTATATTATTTTATACTAAAATGAAAAACTGCTGTTTCTCTAAAAACCGCTAACGCACGGACCAACCAACCCAACAACCTACGACATACGACAACAGACAGACAGGCATATCAGACAACAACTTGAACAGACAGACAGACAGGCGAAGACTGACATAGCCCAGGACCAGACAGCGGCAACAGGACAGACAGTACAACCTAATTCAGACAGATAGATAGATCAGAAGATAGAAGATAGATAGATAGATAGATAGATAGATAGATAGATAGATAGATAGATAGATAGATAGATAGATGGATAGATAGATAGATAGATAGATAATAGGTAGAAGTGAACCAAGTCGTTTAGAAAAAGCTACAATGAAATATACAGAGAGACAGATTACACAGCATGGAATCTGGCTTCCAGTCCTCAGGTACTAACACATAAATAACGGCCCATCACACACACACACACACACACACACACAATCACACACACACACACACTACACACACACACACACACACACACACACACACACACACACACATCTAGGTCACAGCTGTTCACTGCCATATTCTCTGCAAACCGTCATTGCTGACAGAACTTTTCACTGTTTTTACTTAACATTACATATTTTAATCACCTAAAGATACACACACACACACACACACACAACACACACACACAGCAAACAAACACACACAGCACTCACACACACACACACACACACACACACACACACAGCACGGAAACAACTGCAACATAAGCACCAGTAAATTTCACACACACACACACACACACACACACACACACACACACACACACAGACACACACACACACACACACACACACACAAACACACACACACACACACACACAAACACACACCCTCTGCGGTATTATTATTGCACATTAATCAGCATGCATAACTGTATTTATTTATGTATGCATACAGCGGGCTCACCCACAGCTGAGTAACTAGGAGATTATTCCGGGACAGATTAAATGTGCACTTTTGAACATATTTTTAGATGTTGGTAAACGGAGTCCAGATGTCAACAGATTCTAATACATGTGCTAAATGGCACTTAGATAATCATGACTAAAGGTGCAGTCAGTGATTCTGGAGAACGCTTGTTGTCAAAATCATTTTTGTCAAAATCAGTGAATACTAAGGGGCGCCGCTTGAGGCTCCCCCAGGGGTAGTAGGTAGGGCGTCCCCCCCCCCCATGGGCCTCGGCCAGCAGCGACCCGGGTTTGATTCCAGCCCGCGGTCGTTCTCTGCATGTCACTCCCCTCTCTGCCCCATTTCAACTCTGTCTCTACACTATCAATAAAGCATAAAAATGCAACAAAAAAAAATCAGTGAATATCTCCTCATGATACTGTGTGTGCTCTCAAGAAGAAAATCTGGTGTCACAGTAATACACAGCCTAGGTTTTCCCTTTGTTTGTTTACATACACAGTTTACAGAGCCTAGGCTGTGTATAACCTTTTTACAGAGCCTGGCTGTGTATTAACCCTGTTTACAGAGCCTGGCTGTGTATTAACCCTGTTTACAAAGCCTAGGCTGTGAATTAACATTGGATTTTTTTCAGCGCACATACACAGTACAGACAGGTAGTGGATCATGAGGAGATTTGACAAAAAGTGATTTTGATCAAAAGCGTTCTCCAGAATCACTGACTGCACCTTTAAATGTAGTTTAGAGTGTTTGTTAAGGTTATGTCATAACGGCTAAATGTGTGTTTAAAGTAACCTCCTGTTCTCTCTCTTCTCTCTCTCCCTCTCTCTCTCTCCCCTCTCTCTCTCTCTCTCTCCCTCTCTCTCTGTCTTTCTCTATCTTTCTCTCTCTTCCCTCTCTCTCTCTCTCTCTCTCTCTCCCTCTTTCTGTGTGTGTCCTCTCCCTCCTCTCCTCTCTCTCCCCCTCTCCCTCTCCCTCTCTCTCTATCACTCTCTTTCCTCTCTCTCCTCTCTCTCTCTCTCTCTCTCCTCCCTCTCCTCTCTCTCTCTCCCTCCCTCTCCCTCTCTCTCCTCTCTCCTCTCCTCCCTCTCTCTCTCCCTCTCTCTCTCTCTCTATCTAGACGGGGGTCGTAATGGCTACACCAACACAGTGGAGTGGAGGATGGGAGGGGAGAGAGGGGAGGGGGAGGGGAGGGAGAGGGAGAGGGGGATGAGAGAGGAGGAGAGGAAGAGTGGGATGAAGAGTTGGATGGAGAGAAAAATGAAGGAGAAGAGCCAGGACCGAAGATGACACGAACAGACACTTTGCATTCGACAACCAGCTCAACAGGCACGCAGAGAAGGAGAGGACAGCAACACAAGAAACAGGTTAGAACACCCCTAACCCTCTCACCCTCTCACCCTCTCACCCCCTAACCCCCTAACCCTCTCACCCTCTCACCCCCTAACCCCCAAACCCCCTAACCCTCTAACCCTAACCCCTAACCCTCTAACCCCCTCACCCTCTAACCCCCTAACCCTCTAACCCTAACCCAGAGAAGGAGGGGGCAGCAACACAAGAAACAGGTTAGTCTATCCCTAACCCTCTCACCCTCTCACCCCTAACCCCCTAACCCTAACCCTAACCCTCTAACCCTCTCACCCTCTCACCCCCTAACCCTAACCCTCTAACCCAGAGAAGGAGGGGGCAGCAACACAAGAAACAGGTTAGAACACCCCTAACCCTCTCACCCCCTAACCCTCTAACCCCCTAACCCTCTCACCCTCTCACCCCCTAATCCTCTAACCCTCTCACCCCCTAAACCCCTAACCCTCTAACCCAGCGAAGGAGGGGGCAGCACGCTAAGAAACAGGTTCAAAATACATGTTAAAATGCCTTAAAATGTGCAAAGAAAACATGTTAAAATACATTAAAGGGGCACTGTGTAACATTTTAAGTAATTTATTAGCTAAAATCAATATCCAATGCACCTGATGACATTCCAACCATGACGCTTTCAACATGGCGGCGCCCAGGCCTTGGTCCAAGGTATGGAGAAATATGGACATATATGAGACCCTTTCTAAGGGAAAGAAAATAATTCTAAAAAAAAAATTCAGCTATTATGCACTAAATTAAACGTACTTAAGAATATTATAATTACATCCTCAGAATACATTTCATACATACATACAACAATGCATGTTGTATGTATGTATGAAGTGTATTCTGTATACAGGCATCACAGCTGGGTGGTTAGGGTTAGGGCAAGGGGACAGGGAGAGGTTAGAATATATAGATAGAACATTAGATTAGCCACGGCGCTAGCTCCACTCGGCTAACGGAACACTGCGGCGGCCATCTTGAGAAGGTCACCTCAAACAATAAAAAAGACCGCAGACCGATAGGCTACTAGCCCCGACTCAGTATTGTTCTCAGGGGCTGCAGCTAGACTCTACTCGTTACATGTCATTTATGATCATCAGAGGAAAAATTTGACTGTTTCAGAAATATTTAAAAGTTCCTCGTAGCTACTTTAGGGTAAACAAACAACACACACACACACACACACACACACACACACACACACACACACACACACACACACACACACACACACACACAGTAACAGTCTAACCCCTCCCCTGCAGGTGCAAGGCAGTAACCAGGTGGTGCGAGCGCCCCGAGCTCTCTACTGCCTGAAACTCAACAACCCCATCAGACGCGCCGCCCTGTCCATCGTAGAGTGGAAGTATCCTTTACTCTGTGTGTGTGTCTGTGTGTGTGTGTGTGTGTGTGTGTGTGTGTGTGTGTGTGTGTGTGTGTGTGTGTGTGTGTGTGTGTGTGTGTGTGTTTTAGTTTGCTCTTCTAAATTCAAGGTAAGGGTCTTCCAAAGTGGCCGAGATCGAAATCATTCATTTAAAAAAAAAAATAGTTGGGGCTTTTTTTTAAATTTTATTTATTAGACAGTGTGTAGAGACAGAGATGAAATGTGTCAGAGAGGGGAATGACATGCAGAGAACGACCCGGGCTGGATTCTAACCCGGGTCTGCTGTGAAGAGGACAGACAGACAGACAGACAGACAGACAGACAGACGGGGACTCTAGTATTATCAACACATTCACAAACATATTAATTTAACGTTTTCCTTAACCCGTCTGTCAGACCGTTTGACATCTTCATCCTGATAGCCATCTTTGCTAACTGCATGGCGCTAGGAGTCTCTAAACCTTTCCCTGAGGACGACTCAAACTCAACCAACCACGACCTGGTAAGACCAACACACACACACACACACACACACACACACACACA
>CM047511.1:33684121-33686621 GCA_026122265.1 Ammodytes dubius | reverse complement strand
GAAGCTAGACAGGACATGGGGAGGAACAAGACAGACATACCAAAATAAAACAGGAAACCACCAAAACAAGACAGGACAAGACGGACCATGACACACACATTCATAAGGGCAACAGCATCAATATGTTATCTCAGTTAATTTCACAAGCCTGAGCTAAAAAAAAAAATTAAATAATTTATATTTTCTCTACATGTAATTCTTAGTATTGAATAATTCTATCATCATAAATAAGATTATTTTGAGGAACCTGGAACCAAACGTAAGACTAGAATATGTTTGTAAACCAAACTGTGGGCCCTGCTGCTGTAAACAACAACAGTGAAACAGTAACTTTTCAGGAAGCTTTCTAACTTCAAACAGTGTTCCAGGGATCATATTTTCCTGTGAGGAAAGTTTGTTTATTCAGTTATGAGAATAAACCTTAGAAAATGTTTCACTTCTCTGACACACACAAAGTTACACACTGCAGCTTTAAATATTTCTGAAAAAGTCTAATTTTTCCTCATAAATTGCATGTAACAGCAAACGAGACCATCAGTGCAAAGAATGCTATTTTTATATAGTTTTTCTTAATGCCTTTGTCATGGGTATACGCTCACCCAGGAACAACAGCTGGTGTGGTAAAAAGACTACCGCTCTTGTCCAAAGGGGGGCACTAGAATTAACACACACTGAAAGTTCCTCGGCGAACCTTTAAATATTTTTTTTTTCTTATTATTATTATTTTATTATTTTTTTATAATTGAATTAATTATTTTCATTTAGATTTTTTATAATTAAATTAAATACATTTATTTACACTTTTTTTATAACTGTATTTATTATTTTGATATTTGTATAATTAAATTGAATTAATTTATTTATTGATTTAATTTTTATATATATTTTTTTAATTTATGATTTAATAAACTAAATGGGTTCCACGCCTGTTGGGTTCTGCACACAGGTGACGTTCTACTGGCTTGTTCTGCTGCTCGTGTTCCTCAACACGTCTCTCAGCGCCTCAGAACATTACAACCAACCGGACTGGCTGACCGAGGTCCAAGGTAATAATACACACTTACACAATACATATACAGAGAGAGCCTCACACACACACACACACACACACACACACACACACACACACACACAACACACACACACACACACACACACACACACACACACACACTCACACACAGACATACAGCTCTGGAAAAAATTTAGAGACCACTCCACATGTTCAGTGTCTCTTGTTTTACTATTTATAGGCATATGTTTGAGTAGAATGAACATTTTGTTTTTATTCTATAAACTACTGACAACATTTCTAACAAATTCCAATACTTTTTTTGTCATTAAGAGCATTTCCATGAAGTAATGTAGAGATGTGTGTGTAAAAAAGCATTTTTTTTTCTCTCTCTCCCCCTCTCTCTCCCCCCTCTCTCCCTCCCTCCCCCCTCCTCTCCCTCCCTCCCTCCCTCTCTCCCTCTCCCTCCCCCTCCCTCTCCCTCTCCCTCTCTCCCTCCCTCCCCTCTCTCTCTCTCCCTCCCTCCCTCCCCTCCCCCTCCCTCCCCCCTCCCTCCCTCCCTCTCTCTCCCTCCCTCCTTCTCTCCCCTCTCTCCCTCCCTCCCTCCCCCTCTCTCTCTCTCTCCCAGACATAGCGAACAAAGTTCTTCTGTCTCTCTTCACGGTGGAGATGTGTTTGAAGATGTACAGCCTGGGTCTGGCTCACTACTTCGTGGCGTTCTTTAACCGGTTCGACTGTTTCGTCGTGTGTGGAGGAATAATGGAAACGATCCTGGTGGAGCTGGGCATCATGCCTCCACTGGGAATCTCTGTCCTGAGATGTGTCAGGCTGCTGAGGATATTTAAGGTTACACGGTGAGAGAGACAGGCAGACAGACAGACAGACAGACAGACAGACGGACAGACAGACAGCGAGAGAGACAGACAGACAGACAGACAGACAGACAGACAGACAGACAGACAGACAGACAGACAGACAGACAGACAGACAGACAGACAGACAGACAGACAGACAGACACACACAGAGAGAGACAGAGACACACAGAGAGAGAGAGAGACAGACAGACAGAGAGAGACAGACAGAGAGACAGAGAGACAGACAGACACACAGACAGACAGACAGAGAGACAGACTAGTGGAGCTGGGCATCATGCCTCCACTGGGAATCTCTGTCCTGAGATGTGTGAGGCTGCTGAGGATATTTAAGGTTACACGGTGAGAGAGACAGACAGGCAGACACACACTTACACACACTCTCTCACACACACACATAGAGAGAGAGAGAGAGAGAGAGAGAGTGAGAGACAGACAGACACCTGTATCAAAAGTAGCTATGAGGAACTTTCAAATCACTCACTCACTCACTCACTCCCTCTCTATCCATCCATCTATCTATCTATCTATCTATCTATCTATCTATCTATCTATCTATCTATCTATCTATCTATCTATCTATCTATCTATCTATCTATCTATCTATCTATCTAT
>CM047511.1:33601621-33641621 GCA_026122265.1 Ammodytes dubius | reverse complement strand
TATATACTACATACTAAAAGCCCTACTAACGTCCTCCCTCCTACATACTCAACATGTATATACTACATACTGTCTACTTAACCATCCATTGTGACTGCGAGGTTCTTCGGACCGTTTACACTGAAGTATACAGAAGCAATAAAGAATTCTAAAATAAACTTCCATGTCATTTGAAAACACGCAATGCATTGAGTATGGTTAGGACGTTAGTCTGGCTTTTCAAACACAGCCAGAGAATCCAGACAGACAGACAGACAGACAGACAGACAGACAGACAGACAGACGGACAGACAGGGACAGACAGACAGACAGACAGACAGACAGACAGACAGACAGACAGACAGACAGGCAGACAGACAGACAGACAGACAGACAGACAGACAGACAGACAGACAGGGACAGGCAGACAGACAGACAGACAGACAGACAGACAGACAGACAGACAGACAGACAGACAGACAGACAGACAGACAGACAGACAGACAGACAGACAGAGTGAAGACATCAGATAACATCAGTTTGCTGCTCAGCTTCTACTTTATTGTGACGTACAGCAGAGAATGATTCACATTCAAAAATATTTGTTAATTTCTCAGCAGCTGTTCCCTGGGGACGAGGGAAGTTTTTTTTAAATTTTGAATTGAATTTTGAATTGTTTGTCAAAATTCCCTTTTTCTTCGTCTGCCAACGGCCCTGTAGAAAGTTGATTGTTACCAAAAGAAAAAGTTTTAACCAAAAAGGAAATGCACAATAAATAAATGAACAAAACAGGTGAGATTAGGATCATAATAATAGTTTATTTGTGTAACACTTTTCTTACAAGAAATGCATCTCAAAGTGTTTAACTATGACACAATTAACAAGTGCTTCACATTAAAGAAGACTAAGTTAATGTAGACTGTGTTCCTACTTCTATGATCCGTGTTGGCAGTTGTCAGCTCTTTATCAGACTCTAAGGGCCAGTTTCACAGACATGGATGTAGCCTAGTCCTGGACTTAATATAATTTTGAAAGGAGATTGTCCATTGAAAGTACAATTTAGTCCAGAACTAGGCTTAATCCATGTTTGTGAAACCGCACCTAAGTGTCTGTTTCAAACTAAAGATTGTGTGATTATGGGCTGGATGAGAGAGAGAGAAATCATGAGCTGATATTCTGCTGGATGTTGGTCCTGGAGAATTAAATTGTATGTTTGCCTGTCTGTTTGTCTGTCTGTCTATCTGTCTGTCTGTCTGTCTGTCTGTCTGTCTGTCTGTCTGTCTGTCTGTCTGTCTGTCTGTCTGTCTGTCTGTCTGTCTGTCTGTCTGTCTGTCTGTCTGTCTGTCTGTCTGTCTGTCTGTCTGTCTGTCTGTCTGTCTGTCTGCCTGTCTGTCTGTCTATCCATCTATCAGAGTTCTAATTCTGCACAGGACGGATCTTCATGCTTATGCTCTTCATGGAGTAGTCAGTATATTTCCAAAAGTACCATCTCACTCCAGTTAAAGTGTCAACACCCCCCCACTGATACGCCCCGTTTGGGTTTGCATAGTGGCAGTCATTGTACCAGAACGCCCCCGTGTATTCTACGGCACAGTTTTCACTTGACCAGAGGTCCTGGTCTTTGTCGAAGGTGGAGAACTTCATTCTGTTGTGATAACTCAGGGAGTCTCCTACAGAAACACAACATGAAGCAGCGTGTTTAATGTTGACATTAATAGTAACACTGTGACGACTACAATGCTGCCACTCTACAGACTGTTCTACTAGAACTGTGACTAGGACCCTTTTCAGACACCAGTGTGGCACCTTCACCTAGTGACGTAGTTTAAAGGCTCTGTCTGTGACTGCAGAGTAGAGATCAATAGATATCTGATATTAGCTTGTTCACATTACGACTGGTTAAATATATTGATCCTGCAGATATTCTTCCTCCTGCTGCAGCCTCCTCCTCACACCAATGCTCACCTGCTTTTCTAGTTCTATGTTTATGTTTATGTTTATTTATGTTTATTTTATTCCACATACAAAATAGATTTAAAAAAACATGTAGTAAAAAAAATTTAAAAATACATGTGTGGGTGTGGCAGAAACCTGTACAGGCTTATATAGAGCCACACCCAAATACATTTACATATTGATATTAGCAGATCAGCACACAAGCGCGCACACACACAAAAAAACAAAAAAAAATGCAAAACAATCAAAGAAATTAAGAACAAAACCCAAGACAATAATAAAAAAAAAAAATAATAAAAAAAAAAAAATAAAAAAAAAAATAATAAAATAAAATAAATAAAAAATCAGTTTAAATCAGTTAGAACAAATCAAAATGTAGTGATACAAATTATTGTGTTTAAACCAAGCAAGCGGACAATCATCAAGTCACTAAGATGCTCACCTGCCCCTCCATCGATGAATCCAGAGACACGCAGAGTGTATCCATCCCCCTCCCCTTCAACCGAGAACGAGGAGTAACGAGCGAACGCTTTGTTCCCCTCAAAGTCCTCCATGTCGACCAGTAGCTCATGGTTACGGGGACCAGTCAACTGGTGGATGTTCTCCAGACCTGAACACACACACACACACACACACACACACACACACAGACACACACACACACACACACACACACACACACACACCACACACACACACACACACACACACACACACACACACAGACATAGGTTCCACATTTTGACATTTTGTTTAGAACTGTACATTCTTAATTTAAATATTCTTTGAAAAATATCCCTACGGCTAAACAGGAGTTATTGTTCTCTTGTAGAGCGGTGACCATAGATAGTATATAAAATGGATGAAGCATCCGGGCTGACCTCAGTTAATTCAACTGCATCCAATCGTCCTGGACTATGCACGTCGCCATCTTGTCAGATTATGACTCCGCCTCATTTCCTCTTACCGAAAAGGGCATTGATATGACGTCGGGGGGAGGGAGATACGCCCATCTAGCTGACGTATACCTCCGAGGCGAAGTGAGGGTCGGCGGGCGGCTAGCTGTCACTCAAGAGGCCTCGCCCCTAATTATTCGTACATTTTAACCTCCAATAGTTTAAAAACTAGCGTAATCCAAAAGAATTCACCCCCTCTGTCATGGAGATTTGACCTAAACATACAGACTGTAATGTTTTTTGGACCAGGCTTTAATAATGCTGTGAAAACGGCCTGTTTAACATGGGAGTCGATGAGAAATTGCTCTGTTTTGGTACCACCTCCTAGTGGCCACTCTATGAACTAACATTGTTGTCACTTCCGTATTGGATGCTGGTAGAACTCGCTGTGGTTGGGGCTTGGCGGTGACTCTGTTTTTCTATGAGTGGATCATTGTTTTGTTTCTCTTTTGCACATACACACAGGTGACTCAATAACCGCTCCTACCAGTATCTTGGCATGCTTGCTACTGTATCTTGGTTTCACCACCATATCTTGTTGTGCCTGTGAGCTAGTCAACAATGCTTGATTTTAAAATACTAAATCTGTTTTGCAAATCGCTTATAAAAACTTACTTCATATAATTAATTTGTTGGAGCTCAAAGCAGAAACAGAGTTTAATGTTCGGACTGTATGAACAGTGAGATTCATTGAGTCAATTGACTTTTGGTTTCATTTCTCACCGAGCCAGTACTCCCCAGCAGCGTTCCCAAAGCCCCTCTGGTACTGATTCCAGGACCTAAAGAAGTTCACCGAGCCGTCCATCCTCCTCTGGATCACCTGGGGGAAGAGTGAGGGGTTAGAAAATAAATGAATATTAAACCTGCAGTGTGTAGAATTTTGGGTTTTATTTCCTAGCAGATTTTGTAGAAAGTAATTATAATATCCATAAGTACATTTAATTTAGTGCATGATAGCTGAAAAAAAATGTTTTGAATAATTTTTTTTTTCCCATAGAAAGGGTCTCATACATGTCCATATTTCTGCATATTTTGGACCAAGGCCTAGTGCCGCCATCTTGAAAGTGTCATAGTTGGAATGTCATCAGGTGCATTGTTTAAAATTTAGAATTGTTCTTGTCCTTGAAGGCCACTGTAGGTTCTGTTATTATTCTAAAGGGTTGGGGTTACCCAGGGAGCGTTGCATTCTAGAACTTTGTAGAACTTACTTGATGATGTCATATTACACACTGCACCTTTAAAGGCAAACTTGACAGCAGTTTAGCCGCAAAGAGTAACAAAAGTCCGAGCCCAGATGAGAAAAACCTGTGTCTACTGCAGAGTCAATTGACCCGGGTCTAAATGCTGGGTGAAACCATTCCCATTGGAATAGGGGGGTCTTTAAACGGGGGGGGGAGGGGTAGTAAAGTAGCTTCGCACCGTGACTTGAGCCCCGTGCTGTTATCGGTTGAGGGTAAAACACGCCTCCACCTGCTCAATTGGTTGACGCACAGAAAACATCGGAGCAAAATAAACCAAAGCAAAACAAATAACAGTAAGATGGGGGGGACTCTGCAGAGAATCACACCACATACGTGATCATTGAGAGGGATTATTAGTAGTTACTTTGATGGCTTATAAATGCTGGCGAGTGTCCCTTTAATTTGCATTGATGAGACAAACTCACCGTCCACCCCCCTCCAGCTGACTCCATGTCACAGTGCACCTGCAAACAAACACAGTCATCACAAAACAGTCAATTCAAGTTGGGCGCTCGTTGTGTAGTGGTTAGAGCCGTATCCCCCCATATCCCCCCCCCCCCCCCCCCCCCCATAGAGTCTCTGTCCTCTTCACAGCAGACCCGGGTTAGAATCCAGCCCGGGTCGTTCACTGCATGTCATTTGTCTGTCTGTCTGTCTGTCTGTCTGTCTGTCTGTCTGTCTGTCTGTCTGTCTGTCTGTCCTCTTCACAGCAGACCCGGGTTAGAATCCAGCCCGGGTCGTTCACTGCATGTCATTCCCCTGACTACCCTATTTAATCGCTGTCTCTCTATAAAACCTTTAAAAATATTTAAAAAAAACAATCAGCACATTAAAATATGCTGTAAGCGTTACTTTAAATAGTGTTGCTGCTACAATAACAACATCTTTAGTAACTAAAGGTGAATGTGTGTGCACTATAGAGGAAGAAGTTTACCTGTACAGGAAGTCTAGTGGGAAAGATGTAGTACTCTCCACTGGGTCTGATATTGTCTGTGCTGTGGAGTTCACTGCAGTCGCGAAATTCTACCTGCAGATTCGGCCCGCCGCCGCCCTCAGTGCAGCTGATCAGCACTGAAGCCATGAGGAGGAGGACTAACACCAGCTGGAACAGAGCAGAAGTTGAGATGGAGAAAGATTTGAAGCTTCTCTACTGTGTTTACATTACGGCCTGGTGGTTTTATTGGTTTTTAGGGGCTGGTGCGAACAGAATATACAGGTGAAACTCGAAAAATTTGAATATCGTGCAAAAGTTCATTTATTTCAGTAATTCAACCTAAATGGTGAAACTAATATATTATATAGACTCATTACATTCAAAGTGAGATATTTCAAGCCTTTATTTGTTATAATTGTGATTATTATACCCTATGAACTTTTGCACGATATTCTAATTTTTCGAGTTTCACCTGTATGTTTAATTCACGGCTGTACGTTTATTTTTTTAGGTGGTAGCACTGGTGCTAGCAAGCAACAAAAATCAGTAGCACAAAAATAAATGTGGTAGCACGCAAAGTATGATCGAAAACTTGCATGACCCTAACCCTTGCATTTCGCTCTAATTACCTTTGAGCATGTCATCTTGGTCTCATTTGAGATTCTTAATTAATATTATTTCCTAGTGTGTGCAGTAATAATTATAGAAAAATGAATAGGGGTGCACTGATTGCAATTTAGACAAAAGAATCTTACCTGCCAATTGCAATTTTTTGCTGATTCAGAATTATTTCTCCCCATAAAAATATAAAAATAATATATCTATATATTTTTTGTATATACATATAATTATTATATTAATAATAATACACATTTTTAGAAAATGTCCTTCTGTTAATTAAAACATTAAACATAGCCTATTAAATAAATAAATATACATATTGGTACAATTTAGGATAAATTAAATAGGTTGTTGTGAATGTGTGTTGCTTTTCAAGCTAGAGCACTACAGTCCTGTAAAGCGCTAACTTCCTGTTCTTACTGGCTTCAAAATAAAAGTCAACTCATGTTTGTCTAGTAACAGGCTTTTAATGTGAAGGCGCACAGGAAATGTTCTGTTTGCACACGCGCTAACTTAACTGCCTTAATGTTAAAGGGACACTGTGTAACATTTTAAGTAATGTATTAGCTAAAATCGATATCCTCGTTCATAAATATGTCCTCATTGGTGTAAAATCACCTCTGCTAATAATCTGAATTATCCTCCTGAGCGGAGAATTACAAATATTAATGTTACATTTTGTACATTGAGCGGGCAGGTCTTCTGGAGGAATCCATTTTTTGGAATGTCATCAGGTGCATTGTTTGAAATTTAGAATTGTTCTTGTCCTTGAAGGCCACTGAAGCTTCTGTTATTATTCAAAAGGGGTGGGGTTACCCAGGGAGCGTTGCAAGCTACAATTTTACCTTCATCGTCAAAGATCTGCTGAAGTTACTGGTTTAAAATCCTGATGTCGGTCCGTCTGGATCGCTGATGAGCTGCTTTTATATCCTAAAAATTAATTCAAAAATTGGTTTTTAATTCATGAAATATGTGAAACTGGACAGTTCTGCATCTTCACTATATAATCCCAAAATACGGAACTGATAATCAATTATGTCAAAAAAAATTCAAGTTAAAAAGAAATACAGAGTGTAATAAGATAAACAAACATAAACAATATTTAAATGAGATAAATTCTAAATCGTGCAAAGGAATGTTTTGTACAATATAAAACAGTAAATATAAAATAGATTAGAAATTAAGTTAAATTGAAATGTGCAATGTGACGAACAATATGTGCAATATGCAGTCAATGAATATATAATTCAGTGTTTCCCACACATAGGCTCTACCTGCCCAGGTAGATTAAACAAGTAGCGCATTCCATTATTTTTAGAAAAAAAAGTAAGTTAAAATCAAATGTAGTCAGTGATAATACTATCGTGGTGCAGCCGTGTATTCACTATATAATCCCAACAAACAACTTCACAAAAAACAAAGAATAAACTGTGACGTGTGTGAGACTGGTTGAAAACTAAAACAAACGACTGCAGGCTGTTAACCAGCAACAATGAAACACGATTGACTTATAGCATCAGGAGGGCTAATCATGTTGATCGGCGTAGTTTTTGTGAAATAATTTTGATTCTCATCCAACATAAAAGTAGGATGTTTGGAAAAGCTGTGTTAAAAATTGCTCTGTTTGACAGCACTTAAAATACTTCAATAATTTTCATAGGGGGGCTAATTCCAATTCTGTCCTTAACTGTATGTGGCAATGCTACAGGTAGCTGTGTTGCTAGTTTGCGTAAAAGTGCCTCTTGCGCTCAGATTAAAGTAAAGCCATTAATGCCACCGCAATGTCAGGCAGGGTGTTCCGCAGACGTGGAGCGTAGAAAGAAAAAGATGCCTCACCGTGAGTTTTGGTAGAAACTTTTGGGATAATTAAAAGACCACTGCCAGAAGACCTGAGGGTACGAGAGGGTTCATAAAGCAAATCTGATAAATAACTAGGACTAAGACCATTAAGAGCTTTATGAACCAATAAAAGGATCTTAAAATAAACAACGTTATGTGTTAAACACATAACGAAGCGCATTGCTTTGACTCCACTCGGTACCTGCACATCATGTCTGCAGCCCTGCACTCCTGCAGCAGTAAACATTCACTACACCAAATAATAAGTCTGTCCTGCTGCACCGGCTGCAAAGAGAGAAACACTGTCTACCGCCTTTAAGACAAAGTTTAATTTCCACCAAAAATCTTGTCTGAAGAAATGATCAGGTTGTCGACAACTCGTAGCGAGAGTAAATTGTATTTTTCAAAGCTTGTAACTGGTTTGCAGTATACAATACATATTTGTTCAAAATGATAAAACTTAGAGTGTATAGTTGAAGGCTTACCTGTCTGAAGTCACCTGCAGGTCAGACTGAGACTCTGTGGCGTTGTCTCATGAGTTCACTGCTTATATCTATAGGACTGTGATGTCACACCAGTCCGACCAATCACACAACAGCCTGGGGCACAGGTGAAGTGTGGAATCTTTTTCCCCCCACACTAGTACAACGAGTTTGTGTTATTGGTTGAGTTTCAACTGAACAGGTCAAACTGGAAATATGTTGTGACACTAGGACATTTTAGTTGTTCTTACCCAGAATAGATTGATATCATAACATCTGTTGCGTACTTCTTCCCCCTGACATTTGGATCTCACGACATTCAGAGATTTGCTCATACCTGAGGAGCGAGAGCGTGACAGTCTGACTAACGCCCTGCAGGCAGGGCCGCACATAAGGGGTAGTAAGTGGGAAAGCTTTCTAGGGCCAGGCCACTTGGGTGGCCCATGGTCTTTGGAAGCCAAGAACCTACCTAGATAACCTTTATTTTTAGATGTTTAGATATTTATGTCAATATCTATTCAGAGTTGGGTGTTTACACAGTGCCGCGGCTCCGCTTACGGCCATTTAAAAAGCAGCAGAAATGTTCAAAATGTTTCAGATTGAGCACAGCGGAGTGTAACTTTTTCTACAATAGGTACCCAACCTGTTTTTTCATGGGGTCCAAATACTTTTAACAACCACACCCAGAAACAAGTAGCAGGTAACCACCAAGGTCCTGCTTTCTGTATTGTTTCTAAAAAATTAAAAATTAAAATAGACCTAAAAAGTTCTTAATGCAAAGAAAGATACAAGGCACAAAGAAGTTGGAAATAACTGAAGGAACAGATTTGTGTTCAAAGTTTAAGAACTTTTTTGTAATGATTTCAGTAATGTTTTCAGTAATTTTGCAATGAAAGCAGAATGAACTAAGCCTAAATGTTGCAACCAAACATAGGCCAACTCTATAGTTTTGAAGGTAGGTTGATTTGGTTATTCATGTAGAGAACCGCCTTTTTTTCTTTTTTGTGTGAATAATCTGTTGTTGATGTTAATTTTTAAGCGTTATTTATTTCAACAATACCACCAAAAGATTTCAAATGATTTATTGTCATGTGCAGAAATACAAAACAAAGTGCAATATTTGGTGGAGTCAATTAGTGTAAATGTATTTTATACCAGAAACTAGTAGCATAGAAAACGTGCAAATTGTGAAAAAACTTTTAGTTTGCTTAAGTTTAGTGGATACTAAAGAAGAGCAATGTCTCTGTGTGAACTGATTATTTTGTAGAGATCTGCTGATCTGTTAAACAATTGTGTGAGTGGGAATCAAAATAAATTGGTCTGCTGGGCTAAGTCAGAAATGTGCTACTATTGTAACATAATAATGAGCCCTTGCTCCCCCAACTGTCCCTGCAAGTCCCTTGTTGATAAAATAGTTATTCTCTTTACAAATACATGTATGTGTTTATTGAGGGATGAGCGCACTCACTCACACGCATTGATACGAGTAAAGCATGGGTAAGGGGGGGGATGGGGGGGGCATTGACTGGAGGTTTCCAGGGGCCCAGCCATTTGTGTGGGCAGGTAACGCTGCCAGAACACTGGCTGAGATTGGGTTTTGATATTAAACAGTTTTGTCTGGATTATATTTCCTGAGTCGTTCCACATGTACCTGCTACTTGTGTCTGGGTGTGGTTGTGAAAAGTATTTGGACCCCATGAAAAAACAAGGTTGGGTACCTTTCGTAGTTCTTCTACATTCTTATAAACAGGACAGGCTAGTTACTCTGTCATTGTCCTGAGTCTACAAACAGAATTTCCCTTTGGGGACTATAACTTCTAAAGGCTTTGACATAAGTCTTCAGGTTGACACGGCCAGCCAAGTCTGACCAGTTTTTCAGAAACCTGGCCAATCGACCAACCAGCCAGCCGGGTCCTACCACAATGAAGCTGACGAGCAGCATCATCCTGTTTTAATTATTGCCATATCCACCAAGGTCCTGCTTTCTGTATTGTTTCTAAAAATAAAAAATAAAAATAGACTTAAAAAGTTCTTAATGCAAAGAAAGACACAAGGCACAACGATGTTGGAAATAACTGAAGGAACAGATTTGTGTTCAAAGTTTAAGAACTTTTTTGTAATGATTTCAGTAATGTTTTCAGTAATTTTGCAGTGAAAGCAGAATGAACTAAGCCTAAATGTTGCAACCAAACATAGGCCAACTTTATAGTTTTGAAGGTAGGTTGGTTTGGTTATTCATGTAGAGAACCGCCTTTTTTTCTTTTTTGTGTGAATAATCTGTTGTTGATGTTGATTTTTAAGCCTTAATTATTTCAACAATACCACCAAAAGATTTCAAATGATTTATTGTCATGTGCAGAAATACAAAAAAAAGTGCAATATTTGGTGCAGCCAATTACTTTAAATGTATTTTATACCAGAAACTAGTAGCATAGAAAACGTGCAAATTGTGAAAAAACTTTTAGTTTGCTTTAGTGGATACTAAAGAAGACCAATGTCTCTGTGTGAACTGATTATTTTGTAGAGATCTGCTGATCTGTTAAACAATTGTGTGAGTGGGAATCAAAATAAATTGGTCTGCTGGGCTAAGTCAGAAATGTGCTACTATTGTAACATAATAATGAGCCCTTGCTCCCCCAACTGTCCCTGCAAATCCCTTGTTGATATGATAGTTATTCTCTTTACAAATACATGTATGTGTTTATTGAGGGATGAGCGCACACACACGCATTGATACGAGTAAAGCATGGGTAAGGGGGCGGGGGGGGGGGGGGGGGCATTGACTGGAGGTTTTCAGGGGCCCAGCCACTTGGGGGGCAGGTAATGCTCCCAGAACACTGGCTGAGATTGGGTTTTGATATTAAACAGGTTTGTCTGGATTATATTTCCTGATTCGTTCCACATGTACCTGCTACTTGTGTCTGGGTGTGGTTGTTAAAAGTATTTGGACCCCATGAAAAAACAGGTTGGGTACCTTTTGTAGTTCTTCTACATTCTTATAAACAGGACAGGCTAGTTACTCTGTCATTGTCCTGAGTCTACAAACAGAATTTCCCTTTGGGGACTATAAATTGTGTGTGTTGATCCGAGGTCTGTCTCACGGCTTGTATTCACTGCAGCCGCTCAGCTGTTATCTAACTGATAGACAGTCACTCCAAAGTTCACACAGATAATAGATTATAGATGGGTGGTTATACGTAGCGATTTAAGACACAATAAATTCATTACAACTCTTATCAATCTGCTTTCCTGTAAAGAGAGTTAAATTCTCCCTGACCTTGGAAAAAAGCACAATGTTATATATTCATATCAAAACCCTCTCAATTCAAAGTGCACTGTATTGCCTTTGCCAGAGATTTTGATTATCGCACAATCTTCACTAGGAGTTTACTGGCGCTCCGGTGGTGTAGTGGATAGAGCGTGTACCATATGGGCTCCGGCCTTCGTTGCAGTGGTCGTGGGTTCAAATCCGACCTGTGGACCTTTACTGCAGGTCAACCCCCTCCCTCTCTCTGTCTCCCCATTTCAACTCTGTTCTGTCTAATAAAGCTTGAAAATGCCAAAATATAATCTTAAAAAAAGAGGAAATGGAGTTTGCTCAGTTGCCAAAGAACTGTAAATGAAATACAAAATAAGTTTTTTTTATTGAAGCAACAAAAGATCTGGGTCGATTAAAACAAGATAAAATAGTAATAAATCCATTTAAACTGTTAATTAATATGAATTATTGTTTAGGTAATTGAGTCTTTCAGTTTACATTTTTTAACTTTTTATGTACATTTGCATCTCTTTAAACCTGCAGTGTGTTGAATTTTGGGTTTTATTTCATAGCAGATTTTGTAGAAAGTAATTATAATATCCATAAGTACATTTAATTTAGTGCATAATAGCTGAAAAAATTTTTTGAATTGTTTTTCTTCCCTTAGAAAGGATCTCATATATCTCCATATTTCTGCATATTTTGGACCAAGGCCTAGTGCCGCCATATTGAAAGTGTCATAGTTGGAATGTCATCAGGTGCATTGTTTAACATTTAGAATTGTTCTGGTCCTTGAAGGCCACTGTAGCTTCTGTTATTATTCTAGAGGCTTGGGGTTACCCAGGGAGCGCTGCATTCTAGAACTTTGTAGAACTTTCTTGATGATGTCATATTACACACTGCACCTTTAAGACCCAACCCCTTTATTTCATTTTTTAACAACACGTTTGTGTCCACAGATTTTTGTTAAAGCCTTCTTTCATTTTATGAATCAAGAAATATTTTTCACTAATAGTATACAATGCAATTATAATGAAGTAACCTTCATAATAGTGCAAAAAATTATTATGGCAAGTAAACTTGATGTAAGTGCTTAAGAAGTTTAGATTTCTGGTTCAGAGTATTGAGCAAAAAACTAATGTTGAGATAATGTCCGTTAAAGATGGTTATATAGGAGAAATATACAGACGCAAACAGACAAGATTTAGTCAAATAAACACCTGAATGTACATGTTGGACCTTTGATTTATACTAGTATGAAAGAAGATATGTTATGGAAGATAAGCAGACAAGTATCTCTACATTGACCCATTCTTGAAAAAAATCATGTTTTGACCTCACAAAATATTTGAGTGTATCAACTGTGAAATATTATTCTTATATCTGTAATGTCATACATAGACGGATGAGCCCAAAGGATTTTAGACTGTTTATCTTTCTCAGTGTTCCAGTTCATCTTTTAACAAAATTCACTTTTTCTGTGTCGGCCAAAGAAGACATGTTATGGAAGCCAGACAGACAGCTGAATCTAAATTGAACAGACAGACAGACAGACAGACAGACAGACAGGTGAATCTAAATTGAACAGTTCTTGGAAAAATTCTTCTTGAAAAAATCACCTTAAAAAATATTTGTTAATTTCTCAGCAGCTGTTCCCTTCAATTGCTCCCTGGGGACAAGTGAAGTTTTTTTTTATTTTGAATTGAATTTTGAATTGTTTGTCAAAATTCCCTTTTTCTTCGTCTGCCAACGGCCCTGTGGAAAGTTGATTGTTACCAAAAGAAAAAGTTTTAACCAAAAAGGAAATGCACAATAAATAAATGAACAAAACCGGTGAGATTAGGATCATAATAATAGTTTATTTGTGTAACACTTTTCTTACAAGAAATGCATCTCAAAGTGTTTTACAATGACACAATTAACAAGTGCTTCACATTAAAGAAGACTAAGTTAATGCAGACTGTGTTCCTACTTCTATGATCCGTGTTGGCAGTTGTCAGCTCTTTATCAGACTCTAAGGGCCAGTTTCACAGACATGGATGTAGCCTAGTCCTGGACTTAATATAATTTTGAAAGGAGATTGTCCATTGAAAGTACAATTTAGTCCAGAACTAGGCTTAATCCATGTTTGTGAAACCGCACCTAAGTGTCTGTTTCAAACTAAAGATTGTGTGTTTATGGGCTGGACAAGAGAGAGAGAAATCATGAGCTGATATCCTGCTGGACGTTGGTCCTGGAGAATTAAATTGTATGTCTGTCTGTCTGTCTGTCTGTCTGTCTGTCTGTCTGTCTGTCTGTCTGTCTGCCTGTCTGTTTGTCTGTCTGTCTGTTTGTCTGTCTG
The DNA here is from genome assembly GCA_026122265.1 of Ammodytes dubius. Taxonomy (NCBI): domain Eukaryota; kingdom Metazoa; phylum Chordata; class Actinopteri; order Uranoscopiformes; family Ammodytidae; genus Ammodytes; species Ammodytes dubius. The sequence continues at coordinate 33,628,013 of CM047511.1, read as the reverse complement.
TCTGTCTGTCTGTTTGTCTGTCTGTCTGTCTGTCTGTCTGTATGTCTGTCTGTCTGTCTGTCTGTCTGTCTGTCTTTCTGTCTGTCTGTCTGTCTGTCTGTCTGTCTGTCTGTCTATCCATCTATCAGAGTTCTAATTCTGCACAGGACGGATCTTCATGCTGATACTCTTCATGGAGTAGTTAGTATATTTCCAAAAGTACCAAACCACTCCAGTTAAAGTGTCAGCACCCCCCCACTGATACGCCCCGTTTGGGTTGGCATAGTGGCAGTCATTGTACCAGAACGCCCCTCTGTACGAACTGGCACAGTTTCCATTTGGCCAGAAGTCCTGGTCTTTGTCGAAGGTGGAGAACTTCATTCTGTCGTGAACAGCCAGGGCGTCTCCTACAGAAACACGACATGAAGCAGCGTGTTTAATGTTGACATTGATAGTAACACTGTGACTTCTGTGATGACTACAATGCTGCCACTCTACACACTGTTCTACTAGAACTGTGACTAGGATCCTTTTCAGACACCAGTGTGGCACCTTCACCTAGTGACGTAGTTTAAAGGCTCTGTCTGTGACTGCAGAGTAGAGATCAATAGATATCTGATATTAGCTTGTTCACATTACGACTGGTTGAATATATTGATCCTGCAGATATTCTTCCTCCTGCTGCAGCCTCCTCCTCACACCAATGCTCACCTGCTTTTTTTTTTTTTTTTTTTTTTAACCTTTATTTCTACAGGTAAATCCCATTGAGACCGAAGACTCTTTTACAAGGGAGACCTGTTTTCCTTTCCCACGTTACCATTCACACACAGATTCATACACTGATAGCAGGCTAACTATCGACATTCACACGAGGCAAGTTGGGTGAAGTGTCTTGCCCAAGGACACAACAACCATGACACAGGTGGCAGGGCGGGGATCGAACCTCCAACCCTTTGATCATCAGCCGACCCGCTCTACCAACTGAGCCACAGTCGCCCCTAGTTCTATGTCACTAAGACGCTCACCTGCCCCTCCATCGGTGAATCCAGAGACACGCAGAGTGTATCCAGACCCCTCCTCTCCAACCGAGAACGAGGAGTAACGAGCGGACGCTTTGTTCCCCTCAAAGTCCTCCATGTCGACCAGTAGCTCATGGTTACGCTGAAAAGTCAACTGGTGGATGTTCTCCAGACCTGAACACACACACACACACACACACACACAGACATAGGTTCCACATTTTGACATTTTGTTTAGAACTGTACATTCTTAATTTAAATATTCTTTGAAAAATATCCCTACGCTAAACAGGAGTTATTTTCTCTTGTAGAGCGGTGACCATAGATAGTATATAAAATGGATGAAGCATCCGGGCTGACCTCAGTTAATTCAACTGCATCCAATCGTCCTGGACTATGCGCGTCGCCATCTTGTCAGTTTTTTACTCCGCCTCATTTCCTCTTACCGAAAAGGGCATTGATATGACGTCGGGGGGAGGGAGATACGCCCATCTAGCTGACGTATACCTCCGAGGCAAAGTGAGGGTCGGCGGGCGGCTAGCTGTCACTCAAGAGGCCTCGCCCCTAATTATTCGTACATTTTAACCTCCAATAGTTTAAAAACTAGCGTAATCCAAAATAATTCACCCCCTCTGTCATGGAGATTTGACCTAAACATACAGACTGTAATGTTTTTTGGACCAGGCTTTAAATAGGTTTAATAATGCTGTGGAAACGGCCTGTTTAACTGGGCTCTGGGAGTCAATGAGAAATTGTTCTGTTTTGGTACCACCTCCTAGTGGCCACTCTATGAACTAACATTTTTGTCACTTCCGCATTGGATGCTGGTAGAACTCGCTGTGGTTGGGGCTTGGCGGGGACGCGTTTTTTCTATGAGTGGATCATTGTTTTGTTTCTCTTTTGCACATACACACAGGTGACTGAATAACCGCTCCTACCAGTATCTTGGCATGCTTGCTACTGTATCTTGGTTTCACCACCATATCTTGTTGCGCCTGTGAGCTAGCCAACAATGCTTGATTTTAAAATACTTAATCTGTTTTGCAAATAGCTTATAAAAACTTACTTCATACAATTAATTTGTTGGAGCTCAAAGCAGAAACAGAGTTTAATGTTCGGACTGTATGAACAGTGAGATTCATTGAGTCGATTGACTGTTGGTTTCATTCCTCACCGAGCCACTAAAATGGGCAAAGGGGTTTGTGTGTATGTTTAGGGGCTGGGGTTTCATTCCTCACCGAGCCAGTACTCCCCAGAAGCGTTACCAAAGCCCCTCTGGTACTGATTCCAGGACCTGAAGAAGTTCACTGAGCCATCCATCCTCCTCTGGATCACCTGGGGGAAGAGTGAGGGGTTAGAGTGAGGGGTTAGAGTGAGGAGGGAGGGGTTAGAGGGAGGGGTTAGAGTGAGGGGTGAGGGGTTAGAGGGAGGGGTTAACCAGCTGAACACAGTGAGGGGTGAGGGGTTAGAGTGAGGGGTTAGAGAGAGGGGTTAGGGTGAGAGAGAGAGAGAGAGAGAGGAGGGGTTAGAGAGAGAGAGAGGAGGGGTTAGAGAGAGGGGTTAGGGTGAGGGGTTAGGGTGAGGGGTTAGAGGGAGGGGTGAGGGGTTAGAGTGAGGGGTTAGAGTGAGGGGTTAGGGTGAGGGGTTAGGTGAGGGGTTAGAGGGAGGGGTTAAACAGCTAAACACAAGACTTGGGGGAAGAGTGAGGGGTTAACCAGCTGAACACAAGACATCGGTCAGCTCGGGTTTTCATGCTGTACAGTTTCAGTTCAGTTTTGATAGAATGAAACAAAAAACTTGAAAATAAATGAATATTAAAGGCAAACTTGACAGCAGTTTAGCCGTACAGAGTAACAAAAGTCCGAGCCCAGATGAGAACAACCTGTGTCTACTGCAGAGTCAATTGACCCTGGTCTAAATGCTGGGTGAAACCATTCCCATTGGAATAGGGGGGTCTTTAGACGGGGGGGGGGGAGGGGTAGTAAAGTAGCTTCGCACCGTGACTTGAGCCCCGTGCTGTTATCGGTTGAGGGTAAAACACGCCCCCACCTGCTCAATTGGTTGACGCACAGAAACATCGGAGCAAAATAAACCAAAGCAAAACAAAAAACAGTAAGATGGGGGGGGACTCTGCAGAGAATCACCTCACATACGTGATGATCATTGAGAGGGATTACTAGTAGTTACTTTGATGGCTTATAAATGCTGGCGAGTGTCCCTTTAATTTGCATTGATGAGACAAACTAATAATATCACATATGGTAATTGCGATACCATTCTCACTTTTTGCCCAAATAAACTATGTGAAAAATATGTCGACTAAACACTGATTTTCAAGTCTTATTCTTGTCAATTCTACTCCAATTATTTTCTAATTATTATTATTTTCTATTGGAAATCGGAGACGCAACAAATGTTTTAAAAATGTGTTGAATCTTGAATGTGCTGTCAAGTATCCCTTTAATTTGCATCAGACAAACTCACCGTCCAGCCCCCTCCTTCTGACTCCATGTCACAGTGCACCTGCAAACAAACACAGTCATCACAAAACAGTCAATTCAAGTTGGACGCTCGTTGTGTAGTGGTTAGAGCCGTCCCCTCATATCCCTCCCCCTTAGAGTCTCTGTCCTCTTCACAGCAGACCCGGGTTAGAATCCAGCCCGGGTCGTTCACTGCATGTCATTTGTCTGTCTGTCTGTCTGTCTGTCTGTCTGTCTGTCTGTCTGTCTGTCTGTCTGTCTGTCTGTCTGTCTGTCTGTCTGTCTGTCTGTCTGTCTGTCTGTCTGTCTGTCTGTCTGTCTGTCTGTCCTCTTCACAGCAGACCCGGGATAGAATCCAGCCCGGGTCGTTCTCTGCATGTCATTCCCCTGACTACCCTATTTCATCTCTGTCTCTCTGCACTATCTATAAAGCCTTTAAAAATATTTAAAAAAAACAATCAGCACATTAAAACATGCTGTAAGCGTTACTTTAAATAGTGTTGCTGCTACAATAACAACATCTTTAGTAACTAAAGGTGAATGTGTGTCCACTAGAGGAAGAAGTTTACCTGTACGGGAAGTCTAGTGGGAAAGATGTAGTACTCTCCACTGGCTCTGATATTGTCTGTGCTGTGGAGTTCACTGCAGTCGCGGAATTCTACCTGCAGATTCGGCCCGTCGCCGCCCTCAGTGCAGCTGATCAGCACTGCAGCCATGAGGAGGAGGACTAACACCAGCTGGAACAGAGCAGAAGTTGAGATGGAGAAAGATTATTATTTTTTTTTTTTTTTTTTTTTTTTAACCTTTATTTATACAGGTATATCCCATTGAGTCCGAAGACTCTTTTGCAAGGGAGACCTGTTCCCATTTACACGTTACCATTCATACACCGATAGCAGGCTAACTATCGACATTCACACGAGGCAAGGTGGGTGAAGTGTCTTGCCCAAGGACACAACAACTATGACACAGGTGGCAGGGCGGGGATCGGACCTCCAACCCTTTGATCATCGGCCGACCCGCTCTACCAACTGAGCCACAGTCGCCCCAAAATTTGAAGCTTCTCTACTGTGTTTACATTACGGCCTGGTGGTTTTGGTGGTTTTGTTGGTTTTTAGGGGCTGGTGCGAACAGAATATATGTTTAATTCACGGCTGTACGTTTATTTTTTTAGGTGGTAGCACTGGTGCTAGCAAGCAACAAAAATCAGTAGCACAAAAATAAATGTGGTAGCACACAAAGTATGATCGAAAACTTGCATGACCCTAACCCTTGCATTTCGCTCTTATTACCTTCGAGCATGTCATCTTGGTCTCATTTGAGATTCTTAATTAATATTATTTCCTAGTGTGTGCAGTAATAATTATAGAAAAATTAATAGGGGTGCACTGATTGCAATTTAGACAAAAGAATCTAACCTGCCAATTGCAATTTTTTGCTGATTCAGAATTATTTCTCCCCATAAAAATATAAAAATAATATCTATATCTATATATTTTTTGTATATACATATAATTATTATATTAATAATAATACACATTTTTAGAAAATGTCCTTCTGTTAATTAAAACCAAACTTTAAAACATTAAACATAGCCTATTAAATAAATAAATATACATATTGGTACAATTTAGGATAAATTAAATAGGTTGTTGTGAATGTGTGTTGCTTTTCAAGCTAGAACACTACAGTGCTGTAAAGCGCTAACTTCCTGTTCTTACTGGCTTCAAAATAAAAGTCAACTCATGTTTGTCTAGTAACAGGCTTTTAATGTGAAGGCGCACAGGAAATGTTCTGTTTGCACACGCGCTAACTTAACTGCCTTAATGTTAAAGGGGCACTGTGTAACATTTTAAGTAATTTATTAGCTAAAATCAATATCCTCGTTCATGAATATGTCCTCATTGGTGTAAAATCACCTCTGCTAATAATCTGAATTATCCTCCTGAGCGGAGAATTACAAATATTAATGTTACATTTTGTCCATTGAGCGGGCAAGTTGTATGGAGGAATCCATGTTTCTGGAATGTCATCAGGTGCATTGTTTGAAATTTAGAATTGTTCTTGTCCTTGAAGGCCACTGTAGCTTCTGTTATTATTCAAAAGGGGTGGGGTTACCCAGGGAGCGTTGCAAGCTACAATTTTACCTTCATCGTCAAAGATCTGCTGAAGTTACTGGTTTAAAATCCTGATGTCGGTCCGTCTGGATCGCTGATGAGCTGCTTTTATATCCTAAAAATGAATTCAGAAATTGGCTTTTAATTCATGAAATATCTGAAACTGGACAGTTCTGCTTCTTCACTATATAATCCCAAAATACGGAACTGATAATCAATTATGTCAAAAAAAATTCAAGTTAAAAAGAAATACAGAGTGTAATAAGATAAACAAACATAAACAATATTTAAATGAGATAAATTCTAAATCGTGCAAAGGAATGTTTTGTACAATATAAAACAGTAAATATAAAATAGATTAGAAATTAAGTTAAATTGAAATGTGCAATGTGACGAACAATATGTGCAATATGCAGTCAATGAATATATAATTCAGTGTTTCCCACACATAGGCTCTACCTGCCCAGGTAGATTAAACAAGTAGCGCATTCCATTATTTTTAGAAAAAAAAGTAAGTTAAAATCAAATGTAGTCAGTGATAATACTATCGTGGTGCAGCCGTGTATTCACTATATAATCCCAACAAACGACATCACAAAAAACAAAGAATAAACTGTGACGTGTGTGAGACTGGTTGAAAACTAAAACAAACGACTGCAGGCTGTTAACCAGCAACAATGAAACACGATTGACTTATAGCATCAGGAGGGCTAATCATGTTGATCGGTGTAGTTTTTGTGAAATAATTTTGTTTCTGTGTGCAAAGTAAAATAATGTAATCATCCAACATAAAAGTAGGATGTTTGGAAAAGCTGTGTTAAAAATTGCTCTGTTTGACAGCACTTAAAATACTTCAATAATTTTCATAGGGGGGCTAATTCCAATTCTGTCCTTAACTGTATGTGGCAATGCTACAGGTAGTTGTGTTGCTAGTTTGCGTAAAAGTGCCTCTTGCGCTCAGATTAAAGTAAAGCCATTAATGCCACCGCAATGTCAGGCAGGGTGTTCCGCAGACGTGGAGCGTAGAAAGAAAAGGATGCCGCACCGTGAGTTTTGGTAGAAACTTTTGGGATAATTAAAAGACCACTGCCAGAAGACCTGAGGGTACGAGAGGGTTCATAAAGCGAATCTGATGAATAACGAGGACTAAGACCATTAAGAGCTTTATGAACCAATAAAAGGATCTTAAAATAAACAACGTTATGTGTTAAACACATAACGAAGCGCACTGCTTTGACTCCACTCGGTACCTGCACATCATGTCTGCAGCCCTGCACTCCTGCAGCAGTAAACATTCACTACACCAAATAATAAGTCTGTCCTGCTGCACCGGCTGCAAAGAGAGAAACACTGTCTACCGCCTTTAAGACAAAGTTTAATTTCCACCAAAAATCTTGTCTGAAGAAATGATCAGGTTCTCGACAACTCGTAACGAGACTAAATTGTATTTTTCAAAGCTTGTAACTGGTTTGCAGTGTACAATACATATTTGTTCAAAATGATAAAACTTAGAGTGTATAGTTGAAGGCTTACCTTTCTGAAGTCACCTGCAGGTCAGACTGAGACTCTGTGGCGTTGTCTCATGAGTTCACTGCTTATATCTATAGGACTGTGATGTCACACCAGTCCGACCAATCACACAACAGCCTGGGCACAGGTGAAGTGTGGAATCTTTTTTCCCCCCACACTAGAACAACGAGTTTGTGTTATTGGTTGAGTTTCAACAGAACGGGTCAAACTGGAAATGTGTTGTGACACTAGGACATTTTAGTTTTTCTTACCCAGAATAGATTGATCTCATAACATCTGTTGCGTACTTCTTCCCCCTGACATTTGGATTTCACGACATTCAGAGATTTGCTCATACCTGAGGAGCGAGAGCGTGACAGTCTGACTAACGCCCTGCAGGCAGGGCCGCACATAAGGGGTAGTAAGTGGGAAAGCTTTCTAGGGCCAGGCCACTTGGGGGGCCCATGGTCTTTGGAAGTTAAGTTAAGTTAAGTTATCTTTATTTGTCAGTTGTACACGAGGCACATTGAAATTTGTCTTTTCGCATATCCCCTCTCAAGTTACCACACTTCGGAGGGGTCAGAGCGCAGGGTCAGCCGCAGTACAGCACCCCTGGAGCAATTTTGGGGTTAAGTGTCTTGCTCAAGGACACAATGGTAGAGATGGTGGGCACCGTAGACACAATACCAGCCTCTGCTAGTTTTACGACTCACACCCTCCTGTCCGGTGCCGGGGATCGAACCAGCGACCTCATGGTTACTTGTCGGCCACCTTACCTCTAGGCCATCCTACCACCCCCCCCCCCCCTTCCTTCTTGGAAGCCAAGAACCTACCTAGATAACCTTTATTTTTAGATGTTTAGATATTTATGTCAATATCTATTCAGAGTTGGGTGTTTACACAGTGCCGCGGCTCCGCTTACGGCCATTTAAAAAGCAGCAGAAAAGCAGAAATGTTCAAAATGTTTCAGATTGAGCACAGCGGAGTGTAACTTTTTCTACAATAGGTACCCAACCTGTTTTTTCATGGGGTCCAAATACTTTTAACAACCACACCCAGAAACAAGTAGCAGGTAAATGTGGAACGAAATGGTGACAAGATTGGGTTTTGATATTAAACAGTTTTGTCTGGATTATATTTCCTTAGTCGTTCCACATGTACCTGCTACTTGTGTCTGGGTGTGGCTGTGAAAAGTATTTGGACCCCATGAAAAAACAGGTTGGGTACCTTTTGTAGTTCTTCTATATTCTTATAAACAGGACAGGCTAGTTACTCTGTCATTGTCCTGAGTATACAAACAGAATTTCCCTTTGGGGACTATGCCTTCTAAAGGCTTTGACATAAGTCTTCAGGTTGACCCGGCCAGCCAGGTCTGACCAGTATTTCAGAAACCTGGCCAATTGACCAGCCAGCCGGGTCCTACCACAATGAAGCTGACGAGCAGCATCATCCTGTTTTAATTATTGCCGTATCCACCAAGGTCCTGCTTTCTGTATGGTTTCTAAAAATTAAAAATTAAAATAGACCTAGAAAGTTCTTAATGCAAAGAAAGATACAAGGCACAAAGAAGTTGGAAATAACTGAAGGAACAGATTTGTGTTCAAAGTTTAAGAACTTTTTTGTAATGATTTCAGTAATGTTTTCAGTAATTTTGCAATGAAAGCAGAATGAACTAAGCCTAAATGTTGCAACCAAACAGGCCAACTCTATAGTTTTGAAGGGTAGGTTGATTTGGTTATTCATGTAGAGAACCGCCTTTTTTTCTTTTTTGTGTGAATAATCTGTTGTTGATGTTGATTTTTAAGCGTTACTTATTTCAACAATACCACCAAAAGATTTCCAATGATTTATTGTCATGTGCAGAAATACAAAAAAGTGCAATATTTGGTGCAGTCAATTAGTGTAAATGTATTTTATACCAAAAACTAGTAGCATAGAAAACGTGCAAATTGTGAAAAAACTTTTAGTTTGCTTTAGTGAATACTAAAGAAGAGCAATGTCTCTGTGTGAACTGATTATTTTGTAGAGATCTGCTGATCTGTTAAACAATTGTGTGAGTGGGAATCAAAATAAATTGGTCTGCTGGGCTAAGTCAGAAATGTGCTACTATTGTAACATAATAATGAGCCCTTGCTCCCCCAACTGTCCCTGCAAATCCCTTGTTGATAAGATAGTTATTCTCTTTACAAATACATGTATGTGTTTATTGAGGGATGAGCGCACTCACACGCATTGATACGAGTAAAGCATGGGTAAGGGGAGGGGGGGGGGGGTATTGACTGGAGGTTTTCAGGGGCCCAGCCAATTGTGTGGGCAGGTAACGCTGCCAAAACACTGGCTGAGATTGTGTTTTGATATTAAACAGTTTTGTCTGGATTATATTTCCTGAGTCGTTCCACATGTACCTGCTACTTGTGTCTGGGTGTGGTTGTTAAAAGTATTTGGACCCCATGAAAAAACAGGTTGGGTACCTTTTGTAGTTCTTCTACATTCTTATTAACAGGACAGGCTAGTTACTCTGTCATTGTCCTGAGTCTACAAAAAGAATTTCCCTTTGGGGACTATAACTTCTAAAGGCTTTGACATAAGTCTTCAGGTTGACACGGCCAGCCAGGTCCGACCAGTATTTCACAAACCTGGCCAATTGACCAACCAAACGGGTCCTACCACAATGAAGCTGACGAGCAGCATCATCCTGTTTTAATTATTGTCGTATCCACCAAGGTCCTGCTTTCTGTATTGTTTCTAAAAATTAAAAATAAAAATAGAGCTAAAAAGTTCTTAATGCAAAGAAAGATACAAGGCACAAAGAAGTTGGAAATAATTGAAGGAACAGATTTGTGTTCAAAGTTTAAGAACTTTTTTGTAATGATTTCAGTAATGTTTTTCAGTAATTTTGCAATGAGAGCAGAATGAACTAAGCCTAAATGTTGCAACCAAACATAGGCCAACTCTATAGTTTTGAAGGTAGGTTGATTTGGTTATTCATGTAGAGAACCGCCTTTTTTTCTTTTTAGTGTGAATAATTTGTTGTTGATGTTGTTTTTTAAGTGTTATTTATTTCAACAATACCACCAAAAGACTTCCAATGATTTATTGTCATGTGCAGAAATATAAAAAAGTGCAATATTTGGTGCAGCCAATTAATGTAAATGTATTTTATACCAGAAACTAGTAGCATAGAAAACGTGCAAATTGTGAAAAAACTTTTAGTTTGCTTTAGTGGATACTAAAGAAGAGCAATGTCTCTGTGTGAACTGATTATTTTGTAGAGATCTGCTGATCTGTTAAACAATTGTGTGATTGTAAGATACTCAAAATAAATTGGTAGGTATGCTGGGCTAATGTGCTACTATTGTAACATAATAATGAGCCCTTGCTCCCCCAACTGTCCCTGCAAATCCCTTGTTGATAAGATAGTTATTCTCTTTACAAATACATGTATGTGTTTATTGAGGGATGAGCGCACTCACACGCATTGATACGAGTAAAGCATGGGTAAGGAGGGGGGGGGGGGCATTGACTGGAGGTTTCCAGGGGCCCAGCCACTTGTGTGGGCAGGCCTGCCAGCAGGTAACGCTGCCAGAACACTGGCTGAGATTGTGTTTTGATATTAAACAGTTTTGTCTGGATTATATTTCCTGAGTCGTTCCACATGTACCTGCTACTTGTGTCTGGGTGTGGTTGTTAAAAGTATTTGGACCCCATGAAAAAACAGGTTGGGTACCTTTTGTAGTTCTTCTACATTCTTATAAACAGGACAGGCTAGTTACTCTGTCATTGTCCTGAGTCTACAAATAGGTTTAAATTATATCTCCACATAAAGGACATTTTTGTGATAAAGAATTTCCCTTTGGGGACAACAACTTCTAAAGGCTTTGACATGAGTCTTCAGGTTGACACGACCAGCCAAGTCTGACCAGTTTTTCAGAAACCAGGCCAATTGACCAACCCGCCGGTCCTACCACAATGAAGCTGACGAGCAGCATCATCCTGTTTTAATTATTGCCGTATCCACCAAGATCCTGCTTTCTGTATGGTTTCTAAGAATAAAAACTAAAAATAGACCTAAAAAGTTCTTAATGCAAAGAAAGATACAAGGCACAAACAGATTTGTGTTCCCTTTCATGCATGAATTATTAAATCCTTAGTCTGGATTTTTTTCTCAAGTGATTTTATACTTCTTTAGGCATGAAAAGAGAAAATATAACTTACTTTTTTTAAAACACACATTTTTCAGAGAGTTTTACACATGTCCACTCGGGTGGACTCCATGCGTTTTGACTTCTCAACTTTGCACTTATTTATTTAACAAAACAGTGAAAAAAGTATATATTATCTGAAAACTATAAAATAATATATATTTTCAATGCCTGTTCACATATATTAACATATTCCAATCCCTCAATCTAATGCAAAAGCGTGGAATAATTTTTTCAATCAAACATTTCTATAAAAATAACAGATAACTTTTTCCTTGGTTTTCCAATTTCTCTTTTTCAGATGTCATTTAGCAGTATAGCCTACTGACTTGTACATCACTTCATCAAAGCTATTTTAATATGAAAATTGGCATCATAGTGACACCAACTGTTTTACACATAATGGAATGGTCTGGAAAAAATGTTTTTTTTTTTACACAAATACTTCAAGTTGCATTCTAATAACATAAATCAATTGATTAAAACCAAAAAGTTACAGCAAAGTAAGCTTTTTCAAGCACAACACATCTGCAGTCATAGTATTTATTGAAGTCTTTGATGCATGATGTCCAATTTAGTGGACATGTGATTAAACATCATTTCCTCCCAATGTAAAATCAATAATTGGAAATTTTAACAACTATATGACTCCTAAGATGTTACTTGATGTTGCCATATTTTTTTTACCTGCCAGAGTCTGCTATTTTTGAAGTATTTACAGGATATTCCTGAGCTACACAACTTTTCTGCTCCCTTTCGGCCATCTTGGTTTTGACTAATTGTGGCTGCTCTTACAGTGGTTGGCCACTGGTTGGCAATGCATTGGATGACACACAAGAGTCCACTGTAGTGGCTGATATGCAACTAGGCGATCTACACACATGCATATTCAAGAGAACAGCATTTGAATAGCTGTCCACTGTAGTGACCACTATGCGTGAAACAGTGGTGTAGTCTACGTGATACGCAGGTATACGCAGTATACCCACAAAGAAAGCTCCAGCATTTCCGTATGCCCACTAAGAAATGCGAAATGATACGTAACAATTTCGATAGTGACAGAACTCAACTGTCATACTTTCATTCATACATTCAACCTGTGCGCTGTGTCCCTGTGGAAGTCGCAACGGACTTATAATAGATGCGGTACCAGGCATTACCCAGGGCCCTTTTCATTGCGGACTGTTGGGTAAAAGAAAGGGCGATGTCCAACCCGAAAATACTGGCAGCGCGACGCAACATTCAGCTCAGTAGTCCCCTCGGGAGACGCACACGGTGCTGTCGGAGCACACCAAAAGCACGCAGGGACTTATTTTCTCCCAATGAGGAAAAAGTAATATTCTCAGTTTGCATAACCGGTCTGAAATTCATATTAACTTTTGCGAGCACTTCAATATCATCATGCAGTTTTCATTGGCTTAGGTGGCGATTGATTCACGTCAACTCATGCACTGAACATGAAAGAAAACCAGAGCCGGCCTGAGGCATAAGCGAACCAAGCGGTTGCTTAGGGCCCCCGACCGCCAGGCTCCGCCCCCCAACCCCCCCCCCCCCCCCCCCCCCCATTTTATTTAATTATTTTTTTTTTTTTGAGTTTGTGTGTTTGATATTAACATCATATTATGCAAACGTAATGTATCATACAAAAACATTTGGAATACAATGTTTTGGTCATAATTATAGCCTAATAATTTAATCAGTTCATCTGGGAGGTAATCCGAGGTTAACTGATCACGTCACGTTCACGTCCTAGCACAGTGTGTATTGAGTTTATTTAAATGGAAATGGGGCTGCTCTCAGTTGCCCATGCACTGTGTATAGTCTATACTCTATAGCCTATTTCAGCCTTGTCTGTGGAAAAAAAGATAACTGGACAACAGAGTTCTTCTGCTTCGTTCCTCTCACTGCATTTAAATGCATTCATTATATTACAGAGAAATATTTCCATAAAAGAAAAGGAGCACCAAGCCCAACCCAGAGGACCCTGCATAATATTTTATTTTAAATTAATATTTTTATGGAAAATCCATGTGTCTTTCTTCAATAGCTTCTAATTCACCCGACCCAGCGTCTCCAAGTTCTTTGTTCACACAATTTCTCAGATTTAGCCTCTTAATTTTCCTCTCAAAGTACACCAGATTCATGCATTTCACTTAAAAAAGGTTAAAAAGGATCTCCCGGGGGGACTAACCGCCGGACCCCCCTAGAAGGGCCGGGATCGAGAACAGACTTGTGTTTATCTATTGTAGAGTCACCAGAAGGTGGGAAACAATGTAATTTAATATAAAAAAAATCTGGGGGAGACCAATTTCATTTGGGAATAGAAATCCTAAGATTTGTGTTTCTAAAGGCAGGCTAAGGTGTGAAATGTTTTTGCCTTTGCTGCACCTAATGCAGAAACAACAAAATTGTAAACTAACCACGGTGTAAGCCATATGTTTAATGTACAAATGCTATGCTGCATATTCAAGAAGAGGCTAGGAGGGAATCATCACAGTATACCCACTACAAAAAGATAGACTACACCACTGGCGTGAAAGGGTTAAGAACTTTTTTGGAATGATTTCAGTAATGTTTTCAGTAATTTTGCAGTGAGAGCAGAATGAACTAAGCCTAAATGTTGCAACCAAACATAGGCCAACTCTATAGTTTTGAAGGGTAGGTTGATTTGGTTATTCATGTAGAGAACCGCCTTTTTTTCTTTTTGTGTGAAGAATCTGTTGATGTTGATGTTGCAAGTCCATTGCTGATAAGACAATTATTCTCTTTACAAATACATGTATGTGTTTATTGAGGGATGAGCGCACTCACACACATTGATAGGAGTAAAGCTTGGGTAACCTTGGAGCTAATTATGTGGGCAGGCCTGCACACATGCCGTGTTTAGTTCGGTTGAAACAAACTCAGATGCACTTCTGCCTTCGGTGCGCATCTTTCAGACAGGTGTGTATACAGCAATCGCACTAGGGGAGGACCAAACAAACGCTCCGAGACCCAGCTGAAGAGGTGGTCTCCAAACGCACTCTGCTGCAGTTCGTTAATGGTGTGAATTTGTCCGGACTCGATCCGACCCAATTGCAGGAAGCACTGTGCCTTTTATGTTTTCAATTTTTTAAAGCTGGGTTATGTGATTTCTGATTGGTCAAAGTTAACATGAGCTGTACACTTTGACCAATCAGAGCGAGGCTCCGATTCTCTGTTCTTATTGGCTGTTGGGACTATCCATTCACTTTGGCACGACTTTGTTGGTGTAGAGCGTGTCAGGGAGGCACCATAGGGGAGGGACCAAAGAGAACAAGTGGAGCGGTTGAGGTATTTGGATTCGAATCTCTATCCCAACTGCCATTTTCTCCCCAAATCCTCCACCCCAGCTTTAAGAGGAAGACATTTCTCTAAGAGGACGTATGACAGAGTGGATGTTAAACCTTACATGTACTACCTGATGAATCCACCAGGTGGAGCCAGAGACACACCATCCCCGTGACTTCTCCCCATGTGGGATTCACTCTGATGGGATAGTTCATTTCATCCTCTCTGATCGGACAATAAAAAACTTTCTGTCCAAATTTGAGATTTCGGAGAGTTTTTGATTTGCTCTTGTGTTTGGATGTTTTTTCTTTTGTCTTTCTTAATGGCTTATGTTATATGGTGTTAAGTGTTCTCTTTTTAGCTTTTTTGCTTGACTATTGTTTTATTACTACTTTAAGTTAACTTTATGTTCCCAGGGCAAGGCCAAAGTGCGACCTTGGTCTCAATAGGGTGGGGGGGGACATGGTGGGAGAGTCTGGAGGGGGCAGGGACACAAATCTGTTTGGTGTGTTCGGTGACGTCGGCCGTCGTAGATGTCGTCGGGCTTCTTTTCAGCCGATTCAACTGCTTTTTTTTTTTTTAGTTTGTGTGTTTGATATTAACATCATATTATGCAAATGTAGTAGACTGTAGTAGACTGTAGGCTGTAGTAGACTGTAGTAGATGACTGCTGTTTTCAGGGCCTGTGGGAATACACCTGTCTGAAGGGACATGTTGACAATTTGTAGAACATCTGAGGCCATACAGCTAAAAACAGTTTTAAAGAAGCCTGTGGAAAGAATGTCAAGGCAACAGGATGAGGAGTTCAGGTGTTGTATAATGTCCTCCAGGTTTTTGTGGTTTATAAGATAAAATTCTGTCATTGCATTTGGATTGATTTCAGAGCTTACCTTGAAGACCCTCCCATGTACCGAGACCAGTACGACGGTCCCTACGGCAACGGTAACTACGGCAACGGCAACGGCTACAACGACAACGCGAGGAGGACGACGCGCAGACGCTTACTTCCTGCAACGCCCACAGGTCAGTGTGTGTGTGTGTGTGTGTGTGTGTGTGTGTGTGTGTGTGTGTGTGTGTGTGTGTGTGTGCGCGCGCGTGCGTGCGTGCGTGCGTGCGTGCGTGCGTGCGTGCGTGCGTGTGCGGGTGTGTGTGTGTGTGTGTGTGTGTGTGTGTGTGTGTGTGACTGTCCGTTCTTACTTCCTCCTTTCGAGCATGTGGAAAAGTCTGTCTGCTTTTGTTTCTTTATTTATCTACTACT
Source organism: Ammodytes dubius (assembly GCA_026122265.1). Lineage (NCBI taxonomy): Eukaryota > Metazoa > Chordata > Actinopteri > Uranoscopiformes > Ammodytidae > Ammodytes > Ammodytes dubius. The sequence continues at coordinate 33,612,140 of CM047511.1, read as the reverse complement.
ATTTAAACTTTTTATTAGTTACATATTTGAAATAAAGACAATCAATCAATCAATCAATCAATCAATCGATTATGACGATATACTATAAGATTCAGTGTTTCAGTTTGTTGACGTTAAAGTCAAAGAAACATCACACATTTTTACCTGAATTAAGACCTCCTTCGAAAATGTATGATTTTGTTTGAAAAGAAAATTAAAATTAAAAATAAAATAATTTGTGGTGTGTGTGTGTGTGTGTGCGTGCGTGTGTGTGTGTGTGTGTGTGTGTGTGTGTGTGTGTGTGTGGTGCGCGTGTGTGGTGTGTGTGTGTCTGTGTGTGTGTGTGTGTGTGTGTGTGTGTGTGAACAGGTCGTAAACCCTCCTTTAACATCCAGTGTCTGAGGAGACAAGGCAGCAGTGATGATCTGCCCATACCAGGAACTTACCACCCGACATCTCCACCGAGACGCACACGCACACAGGTAAACACACACACACACACACACACACACACACACACACACACACACACACACACACACACACACACACACACACACACACACACACACACACACACACACACACACAACACACACACACACACACACACACACAGACAGGTAACACACACAAATAGGCTATAGACTAAACACAGTGCATGGGCAACTGAGGGCAGCCCCATTTTCAAATATTTTTAAATAAACTCAACTGTGCATGCCATGGACTTGAATTTGACGTGATCAGTTAACCTCGGATTACTTCCCAGATGAACTGATTCAATTATTAAGCTATTAACTATCTACCAAAACATTGTATTCCTTTTATTGTATGATAATTTACATTCACATAATATGATGTTGATATCAAACACACAAACTAAAAAAAAAAACTTAGGGTCGGGACCCTAAGCAACCGCTCATTCGCTTATGCCTCGGGCCGGCTCTGCTGACCAGTGACCACTATAAGCGGGTGGGTAACTTGGAGGCAGGCTGTCCTGCCCAGTGCCCACCCAATAATACAATTAGAAGCAATGCATGGTAATGGTATATTCTTTAGTATTAATTAATTGTCTGAATTTTATTTGACATTTTCTTGGAGAGCGAATGAACAGGTCCGTCCGATAGTGAGTCTGGACTTCCACCAAAAAATAAATAAAATAAAAAATTGATTGGGTCAGTGGGCACAGCCCACATTTGGGTGGGCACGGCCCACCCTGGCCCCTGGCTACCGCCGGCCCTGACTCACACACACACACACACACACACACTCTCTAAACCGTCTCTCTCTCCCCACAGACCGTCAGTAGTTATGAGTCCCGTCTGTCGTCTGTCCGTTCGTCCGGCGGTTCGGCCTCCTGGGCGACCAACACCTGTCCTCGCCGCGGACGCCTGCTCTACGCGCCTTTAATACTAGTAGAAGAAGAAGGAGGGAACACACACACACACACAGGTAATATACACACACACAGGTAATACACACACACAGGTAATACACACACACACAGGTAAGACACACACACAGGTAATACACACACACACAGCTCTACGCGCCTTTAATACTAGTAGAAGAAGAAGGAGGGAACACACACACACACACAGGTAATACACACACAGGTAATACACACACAGGTAATACACACACACAGGTAACACACACACAGGTAATACACACACACACAGGTAATACACACACACAGGTAACACACACACACACAGGTAAGACACACACACAGGTAATACACACACACACAGCTCTACGCGCCTTTAATACTAGTAGAAGAAGAAGGAGGGAACACACACACACACACACAGGTAACACACACACACATACAGGTAATACACACATACAGGTAATACCACCGACACACACAAATGCAATGCTTGTTGTCAAAACCACTTTTTGTCAAAATCAGTGAATATCTCCTCATGATCAACGTACTGTGGTGCGCTGGAAAAAAATAATAATAATTCAGACATCAATACACAGCCTAGGCTCTGTAAACTGGTATGTAGACAAAGGGGCCACAAGTTTACAGAGCCTAGGCTGTGTATTAACAACACTGGATTTATTTTGAGCACACACACACAGACAGGTAGTGGATCATGAGGAGATATTCACTGATTTTTTTTTTTTACTTTTATTTTGGTGATTTTTTGCAATTTTTTTACATACAAACATAGAACAAACAAAAAACAAAAAAAACTAAGAAAAGAATAAGTAAACACATACAACTAGAGCTGCAACGATGAATCGATGAATCGATTATAAATTTATTGTTAAAATAATCGCCAACTACTTTGACACTCGATTAATCGTTTTGAGAAATTTTTGAGTAGAAAGGGTTAGGGTTAGATATTCACTGATTTAAAGATATTTTTTGGCATTTTTATGCTTTATTGATAGTGTAGAGACAGAGTTGAAATGGGGCAGAGAGGGGAGTGACATGCAGAGAACGACCGCGGGCTGGAATCGAACCCTGGTCCGCTGCTGGCCGAGGCCCATAGGGGGGGGCCCTACCAACTGAGCTAAGGGCGCCCAAGATATTCACTGATTTTGATAAAAAGTGATTTTGACAACAAGCATTCTCAAGAATCACTGACTGCACCTTTAACTTTTCATCTCACCTACTTCCTGTCTCTCTCGTCCAATCAGGTGTGAGTGTGACAGGAGCCGCTCCCAGACCGGCCTGGTACGGTGGGCCTGCAGGGACATCAGGTATCTATCTATCTATCTATCTATCTATCTATCTATCTATCTATCTATCTATCTATCTATCTATCTATCTATCTATCTATCTATCTATCTATCTATCTATCCATCTATCCATCTATCCATCTATCCATCTATCCATCTATCTATCTATCTATCTATCTATCTATCTATCTATCTATCTATCTATCTATCTATCTGTCCGTCTGTCCGTCTGTCCGTCCGTCTATCAGAGTGGCCTTTTATTGTAGACAGTCTAAGGCACACCTGTGCACTAATCATGATGTCAGATCAGCATCTTGATGTGTCACACCTGTGAGGTGGGATGGATTATCTCAGCAAAGCAGAAGTGCTCACTATCACACATTTAGACAGATTTGTGAACAATGTTTGAGAGAAATGGTTCAATTGTGTATCTGGAATGAATTTTAGATCTTTAAGTCCATCTCGTGAAAAATGGGAGCAAAAACAAAAGTGTTGCGTTTATATTTTTGTTGAGTATATCTATCTATCTATCTGTCTGTCTTATATAACATTAAACAGTATATAACCTGTTTATTGCCCCCCCCCCTCCCCAGCCCCCCCTCCGTACAGAGCCTACACCACCCTGCGTGTCCCCTCTCAGCTCGGGGCTCAACTCACTGAGAAGAGAGGCTCCGCAGACAGCCTGGTGGAAGCCGTGAGTACTGTCCGTCTGTCTGTCTGTCTGTCTGTCTGTCTGTCTGTCTGTCTGTCTGTCTGTCTGTCTGTCTGTCTGTCTGTCTGTCCCCCTGTCTGTCTGTCCCCCTGTCCCCCTGTCCCCCTGTCTGTCTGTCTGTCTGTCTGTCTGTCTGTCTGTCTGTCTGTCTGTCTGTCTGTCTGTCTGTCTGTCTGTCTGCCTGTCTGTCTGTCTGTCCGTCCGTCCGTCCGTCCGTCTGCCTGTCTGTCTGTCTGTCTGTCTGTCTGTCTGTCTGTCTGTCTGTCTGTCTGTCTGTCTGTCTGTCTGTCTGTCTGTCTGTCTGCCTGCCTGTCTGTCTGTCTGTCTGTCTGTCTGTCTGTCCGTCCGTCCGTCCGTCCGTCCGTCCGTCCGTCCGTCCGTCCGTCCGTCCGTCCGTCCGTCCGTCCGTCCGTCCGTCCGTCCGTCCGTCCGTCCGTCCGTCCGTCCGTCTCGTCCGTCTGTCTGTCTGTCTGTCTGTCTGCCTGTCTGCCTGTCTGTCTGTCTGTCTGTCTGTCTGTCTGTCTGTCCGTCCGTCTGTCCGTCTGTCTGTCTGTCTGTCTGTCTGTCTGTCTGTCTGTCTGTCTGTCTGTCCGTCTGTCTCCATTCGATTGTCTAATAATTAGGGCTGGGTATCGTCAAGGACTTCGCGATACTATACGTATCACGATACACTGGTCACGATACGATATATGACGATATATCACGATATACTGTATTGCGTATCTTGATATATCACGATATATTGCGTATCTTGATATATCACGATATATTGCGATATTCCATATACAAGTTGCCTTGTCAAACATAACAGCACAATATATTGATAATTGCACAGACAAATGAAGTCAAAACTATTTCATTCACAATTTCCTTTATTATTTTTCTTCCTTAAATTTTTTTTTGGTTTTGGCAAATGATCAAACACTGCTGCAGCTGCCATAACATCAAAATAACAAATCCAATTCACTCTTGTACTAACTGTACAGGACACACTGAACGTGAAAACACATCAGTGTGCTTTTGTGACACAGTGAATCTTAAGTATTCTTATAAACAAAATTGATCTAACTTCAATAGTCAGTATCCTAGAGGCTCAGGCCTGACAGCAGACATGGGTTTGAATCTGACCCATGGTTGTTCTCTGCATTTCATTCCCTCTCTGCCCCATTTCATATCTGTCTCTCTGCACTGTCAATAAAGCCTTGAAAAGCAAAAAAAAAAAAAAAAATCATAAGAAAAAACGATTTTTAGTTATAAAAATCGATACTGATATTGCGAAACTCAGTATTGTGATATATCGCGATATCGATGTTTTGACCCAGCCCTACTATTAATCCATTCTGCTCTTTCCAGGTGCTGATCTCGGAGGGTCTCGGTCTCTACGCTCGCGACCCAAAGTTCGTGGCGTTTGCGAAGCGGGAAATCGCCGACGCGTGTCACATGACGGTGGATGAGATGGAGTCTGCGGCCAGCGACCTCTTAGGGTCCGGGAGCCAGGGCTTTCTCCCCAGCTCCGCCACGGACCCAGCTGCTCTGTACAGCGACGAGGAGACAATCAGAACAGGGGTTGACGAGGATGAGCTCGCTGATGAAATGACATGTGTGACGTCATTTTAAACCAATCAGGGGCATTTGTGGAAGTTTTGCGCTTTTAAGACAATTTTTGGAAGTTTTTGGGTCATTTGTTGGCGCTTTGTGGGACGTCAGAAAGGAAATCTGACAAAAGAACTACAAAAAAAATTAGAAATACATCAGAAGACTACGGACCTATTTGTAAGAGAGAGACTAATAGGATAGGCAGCAGGGATCTGTGACACTTTTATGGGAAAGTGTGATTTTTTCAACTATTTTTGGGGAAGAAGAGGAAACAAATGTGACAAAAAAGGGAAAAAAACTGACAGAAAACTACAACAAAAATCTCAAACAAAAGCGACAAATAAAACAGATCAGAGAAAGGGGCAAATAGAACTGACCAATCAGAGAAAGGGGCGGGTTTTAATCCAATTTTAAATAAACTTTTAATACGTTTTGAGGTGTCTGAGAAAAAAACGACAAAAAACTATCCAAGTTTTTAAAAAACTGAAGATTTTAGACCAATGAGAAGAGAGACACAGCAACGAGGAACCAATCAGAACAGGGTATGATGAGCTCGCTGAACAAAATGACATGCGTGACGACATTTTGAACCAATCAGGGGGCAGGACAGCCATGGACCCTTTTTTCAACACTTTTTTGGCGCATCAAAAAAAGAAAAAAGAAAAAAAAAAGTGGAAAAAAAACTATTAAGAAGGGACTAACTTTTTGGTCGCTTTTAGGATTTTTTTTTTTCAACACTTTTTTTTGGGGGTGTCAGATAAAAAGTTTTAAAAAAATAACGAGAACAAAATTTGACCAATCAGAGGAAAGGGGCGGGGTCAAATTCAAGTTGTTGAATTTTTGTGACATGTGTGACGTCATTATGAACCTCTCGACCAATCAGGGGAGAGGACGATGGACCTGTTGTATAAACAAAGAGACTTGAAACAGACGCTTTTGGTGGGATTACTTTTTTCAACACTTTTTTGGTACTTTTTGGGGCATCAGACAAAAAGAAAAAAGAAAAAAAAGAAATTGGGCAGGGTTTAATCCGAGTTTTATTGACTTACAATTTTAGACCAATGAGAAGAGAGATACAGCGATGTGGAACCAATCAGAAGAGGCCACAAAATTAACAAGTTATGAAGTTTGAAAAAAAAATACGATCTAACAATTATTTTCCATTGTTATAATTTTTCGAAAAAACACTGAAAATGTTTTGTTTCCAAATTTATTTTACCTTTTCTGGGCAATAAAAACAATAACAGAGCAATATTTTATCTTTACAGAATGGGCCTATTTTATCAACCGTGCATAGACCAGAGAAGTTTGATAAATGAGGCCCAATGGGTGGTGTTCGGTGGTCAATTTTTTTTTAGGTTTTGGCGCTTTTTGTCTAGAAATATATTTTTTTTTTAAAGTACAAGAAAGGGATAAAAAAAATATTGCAAAAAACAGAGGAATAATAGGAGGGTTTAATCTAAGTTTTTAAACAGACTGAAGTTTGAATATTCTCACAATAGATTTTGGGGGAAAATAATACGTTACATGACTCCAGTCCGGATGAGACAAAGGCCTGTACAAGGGTTACAGAATCGGAGTTAGAATAGAACGTATTGGCTACACATGTACATTTACAGACGGCTAAATGAGACGTATGAAATGCACTATCATTTACTGTGTCTGCAGACCTGTAAATAAAACAAAGAGAGTTAAAAAAAATATGAGAAATTATTTTTGAAAATCTCATGACTTGTACAAACACACAGATATCTCGGAGGCTAAATCAAAGGTGCTACGAGGAACTTTTAAATATTTCTGAAACAGTCTCATTTTTCCTCTGATGATCATAAATGTAACAGCAAACGAGACCATCAGTGCAAAGAATGCTATTTTTATATAGTTTTTCTTAATAATAATAATGGATAGGATTTATATAGCGCTTTATTCCCTAAGGACTCAAAGCGCTTACAGGGTTCCAGGTTCCATTCATTCACACACAGTCATACCGGTGGTGGTAAACTACCATAGTAGCCACAGCTGCCCTGGGGCAGACTGACGGAAGCGTGGCTGCCATTCAGCGCCTACGGCCCCTCCGACCACCACCTCAAACATACAGCAGTCATACACATTCACACCAGGCAAGGTGGGTGAAGTGTCTTGCCCAAGGACACAACAACCATGACACAGGTGGCCAGGCGGGGATCGAACCGCCAACCCTGGGATAATTGGCCAACCCGATCTACCAACTGAGCCACGGTCGCCCAAATGCCTTTGTCATGGGTATACGCTCACCCAGGAACAACAGCTGGCGTGGTAAAAACACTACCGCTTTAGTCTAAAGGGGGCGCTAGAATTAACACAAACTTAAAGTTCCTCGGAGCAGCTTTTAAAATGGAAGTCAGTGGTAAACGTGTGCAGTGATTATATGTCTCACATTTTATTCGTGTGTATTTTTATTCTTATTAATGAAAAGTCGTCGATTCAAACAATGAACTGAAAACTGACTTTTCTTGTTGTTTTTTAACAGAGCTTGTTTGTCCGTGTTGAAAAACTACATTTTCTTTTTCTAAATGTTATTATATGATTTGATTTATATGATGTTTTTTATTCTGACAGAAGAAAATAGACATTGGTTGCGTTCCGAATCGCATACTCTTTCTTTTTTCTATTCTACATACTACATCCGACGATAAAAAGAATCTAGTTAGGATGCAGTAGTCATACTATTGGGACATACTTTTACTCTCTTATTTCATCATAACATGGCTCCTTGATCTTGCCTCTTGCTTTTATATCTGTCTCATCCCCGTTTGTTTTCATATGGAGGCTTCGTCGATGTGACGTCACTTCACGTGCGCACTGGATTGTGGGTCAGAATCGCCCCAAATAGGATGCAGTTTTCAACACTAACAATCTTGGCCGGATGAAGTAGGACATCCGGGTACTTCTAACCATCCTAAATCTGGCCACAAGAATCGGGACATCCTAAATCTTTTTTCTACTATGCGATTCGGAACGCAACCATTATTTTATTGTTGTTTGAATGCGTGTGTTAATGTGTTTGTCAAATGTCAGTTGTTTATTCAGATTTCACTTTTTTCCCCTCAGAAGTTAAAGGGCTTTTATATTCCACTGACATTCACCTCAAATAAATACTGAAAACAAACCGCTGTGGAATCCTCACTGTGGGAAAGAAATGTGTAATGTATCTACCGCCCTCTGGTGGAGGAGTGGAGGTACTGCAGTTACTTCACATAAAATAGATGGATGGATGATAGATGGATGGATGGATGGATGGATGAATGGATGGATGGATGGATAGATGGATGGATGGATGGTGATGGATGGATGGATGGATGGATGGAATAGATAGATAGATAGATAGATAGATAGATAGATAGATAGATAGATAGATAGATAGATAGATAGATTAGATAGATTGATAGATAGATTGATAGATAGATAGACACACACAGACACACACACACAGACACACATACACACAGATAACCACATATTTATTAATCCATTTCTACATCATCACCACCGTGATGACGTAGAACCCCTCCCCCCCACACACACACCCCAATACTGTGACGTAGGCTATTTAATCTTATAGAAAGCCCTGATTTATAAGAAAAAACATTTAAAAAAATATTATTATTTCTGACATACCAACACATATAATAGTCACGGTTTAACATTGTATTCACTTGAGCTGCTAAGAAATAAAAATAAAAAATATATATAAAAATAATTAAATAAATAATATATGAGCCACGCCCCGCCTCCCGCCACTGTCTCTCTCCATCTCTCGTTGTATCCAGGCGCAAAGATGGACGTCGTAAATCAGGTACAGTCTCTTCAACCCATTTCACATTTAATCACAATTTAATTAAATACTTTTATTATATATTCCTCGTGTGTGTATGTGTGTGGGTTTGCGTGCGTGTGTGTGTGTTTTAGCTGTGGGCCTACGTGCGTTTAGGGTGTGTTCGTTTCAGTCTCATTCCACCGTCCAATTCTGCATCAGGGCCGCCGCATCACGACAGCGGCAAACGTAGACAGAAAAGAAATACACCTGATTTTACAAGCCTTTTATATACATCTAAATATATTTATAATAATGAATCTAAATATCCAAGAGATCCGGTGAGAGGATTCGGAATTTAGGAGGAATTTTGTGAATTTATTGATTGAGGAATTTTTTTCCTGATGTGAAAAACAACGACGCAGCATCAGCCTGTAAAAGCCTTAGACATGGCTCTGTTTGGATGTTAATAACAGCATGAATAATAGATGAAAGCGTGAATGTGGTTCATATGGATTATTATTGGGGGATGTGGTACTGAGACAGACTGCGGGAGAGGGGGGAGCGGCTGTGTGTGTGTGTGTGTGTGTGTGTGTGTGTGTGTGTGTGTGTGTGTGTGTGTGTGTGTGTGTGTGTGTGTGTGTGTGTGTGTGTGTGTGTGTGTGTGTGTGTGTGTGTGTGTTGTGTGTGTGTGTGTGTGTGTGTGTGTGTGTGTGTGTGTGTGTGTGTGTGTGTGTGTGTGTGTGTAAAATGGCAGCCAGCCGAAAGACGAAGAAGAGGATGGTGATTTTGTCGAACCGTTCCAGGTTTCTTTGCCGAGCTGTTATTCCTTTAGATGTAAAATGGAGTCCGCCGATAAAACCCTTAAATCATGTTATAAGCCTGATATATTTAATATGTAGTTTAAACCACCGCTTTAATATACAATATTACATTTTAATCTGCGTCTGCTACCTGTCAGTACAGACAGTGTGTGAGCTGGAAACGTGTCAATACACAGCCTAGGCTCGGAGACATGTTTCACAGATCATTGAATCATTATGTTGTCAAGGAGAAGATTTCTCTATGCAATGTTTCATATGAAGAGCATTCAATACATTTTTGTCAGATCCAGATCGTACCTTGAAATACAAAATCAAAGCAATTCAAAACAGTCCAGTGTTAATACACAGCCTAAGTTCTGTAAACGTACAAGTTGATAGCTACAGTGGGGGCTCCCTTTGTCTACATTCCAGTTTACAGAGTCTAGGCTGTGTATTAACACTGGATTATTTTTCCAGCACACAGTACAGACAGGGAGCAGATCATGAGGAGATATTCACTGATTTTGACCAAAAAGTGATTTTGATAACAAGCGTTAAAGGTAACTGTAGTAAAACCAGGGTGCCCTTAGTTCAGTTGGTAGGGCGTCCCCCCCATGGGCCTCGGCCAGCAGCGGACCCGGGTTTGATTCCAGCCCGCGGTCGTTCTCTGCATGTCACTCCCCTCTCTGCCCCATTTCACCTCTGTCTCTACACTATCAATAAAGCATAAAAATGCCAAAAAAAAATATCTTAAAAAAAACTGTGTAAAACCTTCGTCTGATTCTCTGCAGTTTATTGACGTTTCCTCGAGGCTCAGACTCAGAAACTGAAACCTGAAGATTAAATATCTCTCCACACACACACACACACACACACACACACACACACACACACACACACACACACACACACACACACGCACACACTCAGGAAATATTG
>CM047511.1:33586621-33589121 GCA_026122265.1 Ammodytes dubius | reverse complement strand
AAAAACATGTTCTAAAAATCCCAAATGATGTCGAACAGTTAAAAACAAAATAGTTAATTGAATTTCTATTGTCTAGAATCTTTGCTTGTTGCCATTTGGTTGTGAGACTTTAAGATATTAAAATAATGTTTATGGAAATTGGTTTAAAATGTCATGAAAAAGTTTTTGAATATGTGTGGGATCCCTGGAGGAAAATGAAATGGTTTGGACATTTCAAAATCTGTTTTCGAAGCCTTTTGGGAAAAGGTTTTTGAATTAAACAAACTTTCGCTGGTGTTAAAAACATGTTTATAAAAATCCCAAATTATGTTTAAAATTATGTGAAATAGTTCATTGAATTACTCGTGTCTAGAACCTTGCTTGTTTGCTTGTCCGTAAGAAGGCCTGGGAGATGTGTGTGTGTTTAATAATTTATTGCTTTCGAAATGACAAAAATGGAAATTTGTGAAAATGAAATGGTTAGGGTCATAATCTGATTGATTTATCACCCTCACTGTTATTCTGACTCCTTCCATTTTGGTTAAAGGCAGGTGAACTTACCTGCTGCATTTGTATAGTGCTTGAACCTGATTGGAGTGTCTAGAATAAATCAAATGGTCATAATCTGTTTTCAAGGCCTGGAGATGGTTTAGAATGAACTGAATGTTTTGAGATTTTTTTCGAATTAAACCAATTTTCTCTAGGGTTAAAAACATGTTTATAAAAATCCCAAATGATGTTTAAAATTATGTGAAATATTTAATTGGTTCACTATTGTCTAGAATCTTGCTTGTTTTATCCGTGAGAAGGCCCGGGACAGTTATTGAGCCGTCTGGTTGCGACACAGACCGACAGACGTCAAGATATTAAAATAATGTTTATGGAAATTGATTTAAAATGTCATGATAATGTTTTGAACATGTGTGAGAACCTCTGGATTCTTCTTCCTGTTTACCTGTACAGGTGTGTGTGTGTGTGTGTGTGTGTGTGTGTGTGTGTGTGTGTGTGTGTGTGTGTGTGTGTGTGTGTGTGTGTGTGTGTGTGTGTGTGTGTGTGTGTGTGTGTGTGTGTGTGTGTGTGTTGTGTGTGTGTGTTTCACCTCTCTTTCATCCTTTATTTTTCTATATTCGTCTCAATTTATTCTTTCTGTTTGAAAAAAAAAATCTTCCTCTGTGATGTAACTTCCGGTGTGTGACGAATCTCAGCATCAGTAACAATGACGGTGTGTGTGTGTGTGTGTGTGTGTGTGTGTGTGTGTGTGTGTGTGTGTGTGTGTGTGTGTGTGTGTGTGTGTGTGTGACTTGTTGCTATGGAGACACCACCCCCCCTTCTGTGTTATTTCAATGTAAAATTTAAATAAACAACAAACTGTGTCAATAGTTTTGTGAGTCTATTTATCAATGAGAGAATTTATGAGTGATATATATTTTTTAATTTTATTTTTATTATTTTATTTCCATCTAGCCTCCAGTCAGACCGGGTCCTACCCACTTTCAAAATCAGTGAATATAATAATAATTGACAGGATTTATATAGCGCCTTGTTCCCTAGGCACTTAAAGCTCTTTGCAGGGATCCAGGTTCCATTCATTCACACACAGTCATACCGGTGGTGGTAAACTACCATAGTAGCCACAGCTGCCCTGGGGCAGACTGACGGAAGCGTGGCTGCCATTCAGCGCCTACGGCCCCTCAGACCACCACCTCAAACATACAGCAGTCATACACATTCACACCAGGCAAGGTGGGTGAAGCGTCTTGCCCAAGGACACAACAACCATGACACAAGTGGCCGGGCGGGGATCGAACCGCCAACCCTTTGATCATCGGCCGACCCGCTCTACCATCTGAGACACGGTCGCCCAAATATCTCCTCATGATCCGCTTGTCCAAACTGTGTGCTTTTGTTCACACTCCCTTTGTTTACATGCCAGTTTACAGAGCCTAGGTTTAGTATTAACACTAGATTTTTTTTAATGTAGTATGGACAGGTAGTGTATCATGAGGAGATATTCAATGATTTCAACAAAAATTGATTTTTGACAACAAGCGTTCTCCAGAATCACTGACTACACCTTTAAGTGTGCAAAATGTAGCTACATACTTTTTTTTCTTGAGGACAAACTATTTATTGTGTGTGTGTGTGCGTGCGTGCGTGTGTGTATGTGTATGCGAGCAAGTGCGTGCATGCAGACATAATAAACCAGGCTGATATTCTTTCTTCATTTTATATCGACTTTTATTCAATTTGTGGACATAAATAAACAAAATAATTTAATATAATTTTTTCACCACAGACAGATTGAGACACAAACAGCAGCTGCAACAATAAGCAGGAAACACATCATCCAATCAGAGCGCAGATCAGTCGTCACTAACGGTTACCTTCACTCCTGGCAGTGTGTGTGTGTGTGTGTGTGTGTGTGTGTGTGTGTGCTGTGTGTGTGTGTGTGTGTGTGTGTGTGTGTGTGTGTGTGTGTGTGTGTGTGTGTGTGTGTGTGTCTGTGTGTGTGTGTGTGTGT
>CM047511.1:33551621-33561621 GCA_026122265.1 Ammodytes dubius | reverse complement strand
ACAGACAGACACAGTGAAGACATCAGATAACATCAGTTTGCTGATCAGCTTCTACTTTATTGTGACGTACAGCAGAGAATGATTCACATTAGGGTTGAAACTAGTTAGTTAGACTTTAAAGCTGAGTGTGTGTTTAGCTGCAGCCAGCAGACTGAAGGTAACATCTTAACCAGCAGAGAATCATTTCTCTACACCAACAGCTGTTTGACAGAAGACTTTACACACTATCAGACTCTATATGTCTGTTTCTACTGAGAGATTATGGGCCCTACTTTCCTGCTGGCACATATCAAGCAGCACTGTCTCTGTCTCTGCATCGGTTTAGTCATTTCCCCAATTTCCGTTCTTAACTTGGTCAGAAATCCAGATGCATTGGTTATGTATATTAATATTTGAGATGTTACAGATATGAGTTGTTATTCCAGTGCTGGTGGATTGTGCCTGAGTTAGTTTCAGGACTATAAGGCCCAGAGTGAGATTACATGTTTAACAAGAGAAAGGAAAAAATCACAAGACATGAGCTGATATTCTGCTGTGCGTTTGTCCTGGAGAATTACTGCCTAGGACGAATCATCATGCTGATTTTCTTCAGGGAGTAGTTCACACCCTTCCATTGCTCCCACTCCACTCCAACAGAAAGGAGAGTATCGTCAGCCCCATAGCGGTAGGCCCCGTTCGGGTTCGCATAGCTACATGCCTTGTACCAGAAGGCCCCATGGAATGTACTGGCACAGTTCCTACGCCAAGTGTCCTGGTCTTTGTCGAAGGTGGAGAACCTCATTCTGTTGTGATAACTCAGGGCGTCTCCTACAGAAACACAACATGAAGCAGCGTGTTTAATGTTGACATTAATAGTAACACTGTGACGACTACAATGCTGCCACTCTACAGACTGTACTAGTGGGACTTTGACTAGTGCTGCGGCCCCCTCCTGATGTATATGCACACAGACGCTCACCTGCCCCTCCATCGATGAATCCAGACACACGCAGAGTGTATCCAGACCGCTCCTCTCCAACCGAGAACGAGGAGTAACGAGCGGACGCTGTGTTCCCCTCAAAGTCCTCCATGGTGACCAGCAGCTCTTGGTTTCCATATTGTGTTAACTGGTAGATGTTCTCCAGACCTGAACACACACACACACACACACACACACACACACACACACACACACACACACACACACACACACACACATGTAAATACTCTTTAACATTGCCATCAGATTACGAAAAAGAGACACAAAAAAAAAAACATGCATAAAGGTCCACTAAAATGGGCAAAGGGGTTTGTGTGTATGTTTAGGGGCTGGGGTTTTCTTCCTCACCGAGCCAGTACTCCCCAGCAGCGCTCCCAAAGCCCCTCCTGTATTGATCCCAGGGCCTGTAGAAGTTCACTGAGCCGTCAATCCTCCTCTGGATCACCTGGGGGATAGAGTCACTCACTTTAGTAGAAATACGTGAAAAGAAGCTGAATATTGAAGGCATACTTGGCATCAATTTATCAGTTCAGAGTCGGCCCCGTGCTGTAATTCGGTTGAGGGTTCAACACACCTCCACCTGCACAAATGGTTGATGCCCAGAAACATCCCGACGGAGCAAAAGAAACCAGAGAAAAGCAGATTGTGTTTCCGCTAGAAAAAATGTGTGCCGGTCATGTGACCGGTAATGTTTTATTTTACCGGCCAAAGCGGAAAAAATTCAGTTCAAATATTGTTAAGCGGGCTATATAAAGAATAATATCGCATATGGTAATTGCGATTCCATTCTCACTTTTTGCCCAAATAAACTATGTGAAAAATATGTCGACTAAACACTGATTTTCAAGTCTTATTCTTGTCAATTCTACTCCAATTATTTTCTTCTTATTATTATTTTCTATTGGAAATGGGAGACGCAACAAATGTTTTAAAAATGTGTTGAATCTTGAATGTGCTGTCAAGTGTCCCTTTAATTTGCATCAGACAAACTCACCGTCCAGCCCCTCCAGCTGACTCCATGTCACAGTACACCTGCAAACAAACACAGTCATCACAAAACAGTCAATTCAAGTGGGATGCTCGTGGTTTTATCTTAAAAAAAACAGTACATTCAAACATGATGCTGTAAGCGTTACTTTAAATAGTGTTGATGCTACAATTACAACATCTTTAGAAACTAAAGGTGAATGTGTGTCCACTAGAGGAAGAAGTTTACCTGTACACGAGGTGGGGCTTCAGTGGGAAAGATGAAGTACTCTCCACTGGGGTTCCTATTGTTTTGGCTGAGGACGGCACTGCAGTCGACTATCAGCAGATTTACTGATGGCTGCACAGGTGGCTGCGCAGCACAGCCGATCAGCACTGAAGCCATGAGGAGGAGGACTAACACCAGCTGGAACAGAGCAGAAGTTGAGATGTTGAGATGGAGAAAGATTTGAAGCTTCTCTACTGTGTTTACATTACGGCCTGGTGGTTTTGTTGGTTTTTAGGGGCTGGTGCGAACAGAATATATGTTTAATTGTCCCCCTACTTTACCGTTAATTTAATAATGTGACGTGAACCACCTTTGGAACGCCCTCCCACCGGACAGCCGTACTTCTGACGCCCTTTCCAATTTCAAGTCCCATCTCAAAACACATCTTTTGAAACTGGCATACTGCGTCTAATTGTTGTTTATCACCCACTTCATCCCAATAATGTAAATTTGTATTTTTAAATTAAATGAATTATTATTTAAGCAATAGCACGAGAGGGAGCATGTTGTCGCTCTATATCAGCACTGCTGTGATTCGGTCGTAGGTACGAGGCCGCAGGCCGAGTGCCGAAGAGAAACACAGCAGTGCTGATATAGAGCGACAACATTGCGACCTCGAGTGTGGATATTGCTTTTATACAGCAGTTTTACAACTTAAATTCACAAGTTAACTTTAAAATGTGATCTTTAATCATTTAAGAATGTATTTGCTTCCGCCAACACAAATAGTTCGACAACAGGAGTCAGAGCGGAGCGCGTTGCTAAGCAACAACTTGACGGGAGCTCGTCCTGCTTTGTTTACTCTGGTAACATTAACCACGGCGGCCCGAAGTCCCGTAAAAATCACCAAAGAAAAGGAACGGCGGATCTTAATCTAGTTGGTGATAAGGTCCGCTGCCCAATCCAAACCCCCACGCGTCATTTCCCAGAGTTTATTTCGGCCCGGGGGAAGTTATTATGGAAGATTTTATTGGACTTTATTATCTGTGAAAGCAAAACGGTTTTGTAAAAGCACAGAAGACAATTGACAAGTGAGTGTCATGATTCACACGTATTTCACTATCCACAAACCTGTAATTTTTGACTTGCAAATATGTAGCCTAGAACTTACTCTGAAAATACAAAGTCATATTTACGCATTTACGGATCCGTTTCTGCTTGTGAAAAAGGGTTTGCATATTTGTGGATTGCCTCCTGTGAGTTTGTGAGCCACATTACATTTTTACATAATTGTGTCCAACTTCTACCACTGAGAAGTGTAGAATAAGCCTTACAAATGTGAAGTGCAATAATTTGTGTGTGTAATTGTGTTTTGTAAAGTTATATCCACACAAATAAAAAGTGATTTGCAAATATGTAGAATTTAGGCTGTAAATGTGTATTTTAATTTTGCATAAAATTTATATTTTCTTTAAATGCAAATAGTTCACCACAAAAAAAGACATGTCAACTCCAATTTACGCATTTACGGAACCATTTCTACACGTGAAACTGGCTCTGCATATTTGTGGATCGCTTCCTGTGTGCTTACGGAATATTGTCCCATTCGTGCCGCAGAGATCTGCAAAATGAGATCTGCTTCAGAACACATGGAATGTCTCTCGTCCAATCAAATCACTCGGTCAGAACCAACTGCTGTATAATACTAAATAACATAAGTAGACCCGTTAGCATACACAGAAACTTGTGAAGTTACAATTTTACCTTCATCGTCAAAGATCTGCTGAAGTTACTGGTTTAAAATCCTGATGTCGGTCCGTCTGGATCGCTGATGAGCTGCTTTTATATCCTAAAAATGAATTCAAAAATTGGCTTTTAATTCATGAAATATCTGAAACTGGACAGTTCTGCTTCTTCACTATATAATCCCAAAATACAACATCAGACAAACCAAAGAAAACACGAAACAGCATCGGAACTGATAATCAGTTATGTCAAAAAAATGTTGAGTTAAAAAAAAATATAGAGTTTAATAAGATAGACAAACAATATTTAAATTAGATAAATTCTAAATCGTGCAAAGGAATGTTTTGTACAATATAAAACTGTAAATATAAAATAGATTAGAAATTAAGTTAAATTGAAATGTGCAATGTGACGAACAATATGTACAATATGCAGTCAATGAATATATAATTCAGTGTTTCCCACACATAGGCTCTACCTGCCCAGGTAGATTAAACAAGTAGCGCATTCCATTATTTTTAGAAAAAAAAGTAAGTTAAAATCAAATGTAGTCAGTGATAATACTATCGTGGTGCAGCCGTGTATTCACTATATAATCCCAACAAACGACATCACAAAAAACAAAGAAGCAACGGCATGTGACATGGTGATGTGTTCAAGTGCTGTTGGTTAAAATGAGAATTTGGCAGAGGTAATTTCATCAAGATGGGTTCAATGTGATCTTGTAAAATGTAGTTTTAGGCGAGAAACTAAAATATAAAGGCTACAGCTGCTGTTGAAGTAGGTTATTAAAAAGATGAAAATAACAAATAAAAAGGCCACAAAATGGTTTTACAGTGTACCAGGGTAAAAATTTAGGCAAATTTAAAAGTTTCAAAAATTGGATACCGCCCAACCATATAACATAGTCTAGTTTTCTAAGTTATTCAACAATATTGACTGTAATATTGTTTATCAATAAATAGTTCATAAACCTTTGTCTAATGTATTACTGACCCCGCCCTTCATATGCCGCGCACACTGTAAATATTGCAGTTCATCAAATCAAACTTCATTTATAGAGCACTTTTCATACAATTAAATGTAACACAAAGTGCTTAAAACAACCCCCCCCCCCCCCGCCCTCCCACGACACAACCCGATATATTCATACACGCAAAAACAATCATTAGAAATAATACATAGCAGAGAAAAAATAGAAATAAAAATATATAGAAAATAAAAGCAGACTACATATATAAATACAACAGGCTATAAGAGATAGATAAAAACAGTAGGTTGTTTAATCTGAAAGATCAAACAAATAAGTTCTGTGACTTGTTAGGAAAACTTTCAGACTAAAAAGGCAGGTTTTGAGTTTGCCCTTAAAGGTATCAACCCTTTCTGCGGCCCTCAGGTCACCAGGCAGGGTGTTCCACAGACGTGGAGCGTAGAAAGAAAAGGATGCCTCACCGTGAGTTTTGGTAGAAACTTTTGGGATAATTAAAAGACCACTGCCAGAAGACCTGAGGGTACGAGAGGGTTCATAAAGCAAATCTGATAAATAACTAGGACTAAGACCATTAAGAGCTTTATGAACCAATAAAAGGATCTTAAAATAAACAACGTTATGTGTTAAACAACACATAACGAAGCGCACTGCTTTGACTCCACTCGGTACCTGCACATCATGTCTGCAGCCCTGCACTCCTGCAGCAGTAAACATTCACTACACCCAATAATAAGTCTGTCCTGCTGCACCGGCTGCAAAGAGAGAAACACTGTCTACCGCCTTTAAGACAAAGTTTAATTTCCACCAAAAATCTTGTCTGAAGAAATGATCAGGTTGTCGACAACTCGTAGCGAGAGTAAATTGTATTTTTCAAAGCTTGTAACTGGTTTGCAGTATATAATACATATTAGTTCAAAATGATAAAACTTAGAGTGTATAGTTGAAGGCTTACCTGTCTGAAGTCACCTGCAGGTCAGACTGAGACTCTGTGGCGTTGTCTCATGAGTTCACTGCTTATATCTATAGGACTGTGATGTCACACCAGTCCGACCAATCACACAACAGCCTGGGGCACAGGTGAAGTGTGGAATCTTTTTCCCCCCACACTAGAACAACGAGTTTGTGTTATTGGTTGAGTTTCAACTGAACGGGTCAAACTGGAAATGTGTTGTGACACTAGGACATTTTAGTTTTTCTTACCCAGAATAGATTGATATCATAACATCTGTTGCGTACTTCTTCCCCTGACATTTGGATCTCACGACATTCAGATATTTGCTCATACCTGAGGAGCGAGAGCGTGACAGTCTGACTAACGCCCTGCAGGCAGGGCCGCCCATAAGGGGTAGTAAGTGGGAAAGCTTTCTAGGGCCAGGCCACTTGGGGGGCCTATGGTCTTTGGAAGCCAAGAACCTACCTAGATAACCTTTATTTTTAGATGTTTAGATATTTATGTCAATATCTATTCAGAGTTGGGTGTTTACACAGTGCCGCGGCTCTGCTTACGGCCATTTAAAAAGCAGCAGAAAAGCAGAAATGTTCAAAATGTTTCAGATTGAGCACAGCGGAGTGTAACTTTTTCTACAATAGGTACCCAACCTGTTTTTTCATGGGGTCCAAATACTTTTAACAACCACACCCAGAAACAAGTAGCAGGTAAATGTGGAACGAAATGGTGACAAGATTGGGTTTTGATATTAAACAGTTTTGTCTGGATTATATTTCCTGAGTCGTTCCACATGTAGGCCTACCTGCTACTTGTGTCTGGGTGTGGTTGTGAAAAGTATTTGGACCCCATGAAAAAACAGGTTGGGTACCTTTTGTAGTTCTTCTATATTCTTATAAACAGGACAGGCTAGTTACTCTGTCATTGTCCTGAGTATACAAACAGAATTTCCCTTTGGGGACTATGCCTTCTAAAGGCTTTGACATAAGTCTTCAGGTTGACACGGCCAGCCAGGTCAGACCAGTTTTTCACAAACCTGGCCAATTGACCAGCCAGCCGGGTCCTACCACAATGAAGCTGACGAGCAGCATCATCCTGTTTTAATTATTGCCGTAACAACCAAGGTCCTGCTTTCTGTATGGTTTCTAAAAATTAAAAATTAAAATAGACCTAAAAAGTTCTTAATGCAAAGAAAGATACAAGGCACAAAGAAGTTGGAAATAACTGAAGGAACAGATTTGTGTTCAAAGTTTAAGAACTTTTTTGTAATGGTTTCAGTAATGTTTTCAGTAATTTTGCAATGAAAGCAGAATTAACTAAGCCTAAATGTTGCAACCAAACATAGGCCAACTCTATAGTTTTGAAGGTAGGTTGATTTGGTTATTCATGTAGAGAACCGCCTTTTTTTCTTTTTTGTGTGAATAATCTGTTGTTGATGTTGATTTTTAAGCGTTACTTATTTCAACAATACCACCAAAGATTTCTAATGATTTATTGTCATGTGCAGCAATACAAAAGAGTGCAATATTTGGTGCAGCCAATTAATGTAAATGTATTTTATACCAGAAACTAGTAGCATAGAAAACGTGCAAATTGTGAAAAAACTTTTAGTTTGCTTTAGTGGATACTAAAGAAGAGCAATGTCTCTGTGTGAACTGATTATTTTTTAGAGATCTGCTGATCTGTTAAACAAATGTGTGAGTGGGAATCAAAATAAATTGGTCTGCTGGGCTAAGTCAGAAATGTGCTACTATTGTAACATAATAATGAGCCCTTGCTCCCCCAACTGTCCCTGCAAATCCCTTGTTGATAAGGTAGTTATTCTCTTTACAAATACATGTATGTGTTTATTGAGGGATGAGCGCACTCACACGCATTGATACGAGTAAAGCATGGGTAAGGGGGGGGGGGGGGGGGCATTGACTGGAGGTTTCCAGGGGCCCAGCCATTTGTGTGGGCAGGTAACGCTGCCAGAACACTGGCTGAGATTGGGTTTTGATATTAAACAGTTTTGTCTGGATTATATTTCCTGAGTCGTTCCACATGTACCTGCTACTTGTGTCTGGGTGTGGTTGTTAAAAGTATTTGGACCCCATGAAAAAAGAGGTTGGGTACCTTTTGTAGTTCTTCTACATTCTTATAAACAGGACAGGCTAGTTACTCTGTCATTGTCCTGAGTCTACAAACAGAATTTCCCTTTGGGGACTATAACTTCTAAAGGCTTTGACATAAGTCTTCAGGTTGACACGGCCAGCCAGGTCTGACCAGTATTTCAGAAACCTGGCCAATTGACCAGCCAGCCGGGTCCTACCACAATGAAGCTGACGAGCAGCATCATCCTGTTTTAATTATTGCCGTATCCACCAAGGTCCTGCTTTCTGTATGGTTTCTAAAAATAAAAAATAAAAATAGACCTAAAAAGTTCTTAATGCAAAGAAAGACACAAGGCACAAAGAAGTTGGAAATAACTGAAGGAACAGATTTGTGTTCAAAGTTTAAGAACTTTTTTGTAATGATTTCAGTAATGTTTTCAGTAATTTTGCAATGAAAGCAGAATGAACTAAGCCTAAATGTTGCAACCAAACATAGGCCAACTCTATAGTTTTGAAGGTAGGTTGATTTGGTTATTCATGTAGAGAACCGCCTTTTTTTCTTTTTTGTGTGAATAATTTGTTGTTGATGTTAATTTTTAAGCGTTATTTATTTCAACAATACCACCAAAAGATTTCTAATGATTTGTCATGTGCAGAAATAAAAAAGAGCAATATTTGGTGCAGCCAATTAGTGTAAATGTATCTTATACCAGAAACTAGTAGCATAGAAAACGTGCAAATTGTGAAAAAACTTTTAGTTTGCTTTAGTGGATACTAAAGAAGAACAATGTCTCTGTGTGAACTGATTATTTTGTAGAGATCTGCTGATCTGTTAAACAATTGTGTGAGTGGGAATCAAAATAAATTGGTCTGCTGGGCTAAGTCAGAAATGTGTACTATTGTAACATAATAATGAGCCCTTGCTCCCCCAACTGTCCCTGCAAATCCCTTGTTGATAAGATAGTTATTCTCTTTACAAATACATGTATGTGTTTATTGACGGATGAGCGCACTCACTCACACGCATTGATAGGAGTAAAGCATGGGTAAGGGGGGGGGAGGGGGGGGGGGCATTGACTGGAGGTTTCCAGGGGCCCAGCTAATTGTCTGGGCAGGTAACGCTGCCAGAACACTGGCTGAGATTGGGTTTTGATATTAAACAGTTTTGTCTGGATTATATTTCCTGAGTCGTTCCACATGTACCTGCTACTTGTGTCTGGGTGTGGCTGTGAAAAGTATTTGGACCCCATGAAAAAAGAGGTTGGGTACCTTTTGTAGTTCTTCTACATTCTTATAAACAGGACAGGCTAGTTACTCTGTCATTGTCCTGAGTGTACAAACAGAATTTCCCTTTGGGGACTATAACTTCTAAAGGCTTTGACATAAGTCTTCAGGTTGACATGGCCAGCCAGGTCTGACCAGTTTTTCAGAAACCTGGCCAATTGACCAACCAGCCGGGTCCTACCACAATGAAGCTGACGAGCAGCATCATCCTGTTTTAATTATTGCCGTAACCACCAAGGTCCTGCTTTCTGTATGGTTTCTAAAAATTAAAAATTAAAATAGAGCTAAAAAGTTCTTAATGCAAAGAAAGATACAAGGCACAAAGAAGTTGGAAATAACTGAAGGAACAGATTTGTGTTCAAATATTAAGAACTTTTTTGTCATGATTTCAGTAATGTTTTCAGTAATTTTGCAATGAAAGCAGAATGAACTAAGCCTAAATGTTGTAGCCAAAGGGCCACGCACTGTGTCCAAACACCACATCGTTTGGGCTAAAGCATTTCTGGTGAACAACCTTTTACAACGCTCCATGTCCATAAAATCACTTTGCCCCCTGGGTATAAAACAGATTTTTTTTTTATCAAAATAAAATATGGTTTATCAGAAGATTTTGAACAAATTAAAAGTCATAAACTTATTACATTTATTAAATTATGGATCATTGATTTGGTTCTACAGAATTGACTGGACACAGAAACACAGACAAATATTTTAATCATGTCAAATCATTTAAAAAACAGGCAGAAAACAGAAAAAGTATTGCACA
>CM047511.1:33516621-33526621 GCA_026122265.1 Ammodytes dubius | reverse complement strand
ACACACACACAAAGAGACACACATACACACAAAATATAATTGTATTTAATAAATATTAAATGTTTTATCTTATTACTTAAAAAATAAATACAATCTTACATTGTGTCACGTACACACACTGCCTTCCGAAAACATGTGTCCGTCATTTAAGTTTTCGGATCAGGTTAGATTTTCTGTGTTTTCACTTTTTGGTCTTTGGTGTGTGTGTGTGTGTGTCTCTGTGTGTGTGTGTGTGTGAGAGGAGAGAGAGAGAGAGAGAGAGAGAGAGAGAGAGAGAGAGAGAGAGAGAGAGGAGAGAGAGAGAGAGAGAGAGAGAGAGAGAGAGAGAGAGAGTGTGTGCGTGTCTCTGTGTGTGTCTCTGTGTGTGTGTGTGTGTGTGTGTCTCTGTGTGTCTCTGTGTGTCTCTGTGTGTGTGTGTGTGTGGTGTGTGTGTGTGTGAGTGTGTGTGTGTGTGTGTGTGTGTTCTTACAGGATGAATATAAACTGAGTCCTGTTGTTCAGACAGAGTGTGTAGCTGCTCCTCCGACAGCGTCTGAGTCGATTTCATCAGGTCAACGTAATGTTTCCTACACACACACACACACACACACACACACACACACAATGGAATGCAAAAAAATAGTAAAAATTAAATGAAATTAAAACATATTGGTTACACACACACAATATTACGATTGGAGTACTCGTAGTTTGTTTACATGTGAGCGAGCAGCAGTTCTTCCTCTGTTGCTTCTCGAGGCTGAAACACATAATAAACAATTTAATGATACAAAGACCATAAAGGTTTTTATATTGTAGACATAGTGTGTGACATGTTGTAGTATTATGGAACAGACAGACAGACAGACACAAGGTGTATCTCAATCGAGCGGCCGCAGCCTACGTAGGCTGCATTTGAAGACCGATTACGTCATAGCGGTGCGCAAAGGCTGTTCCATTTGCAAGGCTCCTTGCAAGGCTCCTCATATGCAGCCGTGAAATGCAGCCTTCGTTTCACGGTTTTGAAGGCTGCAACAGATGGATCCTTCGTGGCCCAACATATCCCAAGATTCATTGCGTTTTTTTCAGAGATGGCATAAAATAAAATAAAAAATAACAAAACAGCAACGTGTTGATCCATCTTCTTAACTTTTATGCTAGGCAGCACAGGAGCGGCGAGTCGTCACGCAAGGTAACGGCTTGTTACGTAAACCGGAAATGCTCGTATACGGAGACCTGCGGAGACCGTCTCGTTTAACAACGCTTGTTCGGCCTTCGAATCGGCCTTCATAGATCGCGAGACCGTGTCCTTAGAAGGATGCGGCCTCTGGAATGGGATACAGCTACACACACAGACACACACACACACACACACAACCTCCACTCTGGTGCAGTGACTGAGCAGCTCCTGTGTCTCTAACTCCTTCATGATGGCTGTCACTCTGTCTGGACATTCTGGATGACTGACAGCAACAACAACATTAGGAAGTTATTACATACAAACACTTTAGAAATAATAGATGAATTCTACAGTTGTTCTACAGCTACAGTGTGTAACTTTTTTTATATAAATTATTGTCTGTTACATTCAAGCCATCACAAAAACGAGTTAACACAAAGTTGATTAAGCCTATTATCAGCTCCCTACAAAACTGTCTCTGTATTTCTCAGTATGGCAGCGTTTACAAACTGGGTGCCCCCCCCCCCCCCCCACCCCCCTGACACTGGTGCAGGAGCTCAGAAAAATCCCAAGAAGAGCCCAAGAAATGTTTCAGTTGTTGATTCTACTGCTAAGAAAAAAAAACCTGGACGTACAGCAGAAGGTATAAAATCCATGTGCCATCACTGAAGGCTTTACCTAATGTAGATGCACCGACAGTGTGTTGTTATTACTCAGAATTCCTCATGGGGGGCGACAGAAGTTACGCATTGTAGCTTTAAGGGACAGGTGAGTAAGTTTTTACCTGGAGTCCCAAAGATTCTTATGACGAGTGAAGATCCCAGAATAAACCAGACCTGTTCCACTGGCTGCTGAGAGATCCTGCACACACACACAAGACAAGTTTATTTATATAGCACAATTCGGACACAAGGCCACTCAAAGTGCTTTACAGGGGCAAGATTAAAATACATAAAACACATTAGAAGACATTTAAAAGCGAATGAAAAGAAGTAGAACATTTAAATTAAATTAAAATTGCAGGTTAAAATGGAAACAGAAAAGTCTTCAGACTTGATTTAAAAGAACTGAGAGTTGCAGCAGACCTCAAGTTCTCTGGGAGTTTGTTCCAGATATTTGGAGCATAAAAACTGAAAGCTGCTTCTCCTCACACACGCACACACATTACAGATTAGGAATGTTTATGGTTTACTGTTCAACTGTTAACCAATGGTAAAAAAAAAATTCAATCTATTCACAGCTTGTAAACATCTCGTTTTAGTCGTGAATTTTTTTTATTTTATGTCATTAAAATAGAAAATTTAAATAATCTTAAATGTCATTGTACATGCACAATGCATTTGGATGCATTCCTATCAGTGCAATACATTTAAAATATATTAAAATATAGAGATACTTAGTTATTGTGAATAAAATGGTTATTTGGAATATGTAGTATGGAATATGGAGCTTAATGAAAGATGTAAAAGTTACACATTGTTGCTTTAATGAGCTGAGAGTTATCGCTCCGAAAATAAAATTCTAAATGTGACACAGATAGCTTCCCGTGAGTCTCCCCAGTGTCTGTAACAATATAAGTGACATGAATAAATAAATAACCAAATATATAACATTTCTCTCTTCTCTGACAAAATAATACTGTTGAAAAAAAAAAAAAAAAAAAAAAATTCTCTGTTCGATACACATATCATTACAGCCCTAATCCCTATCAGCGTAAACGTTTAAATATATAAAAATATAGAAATACTTTATATTTACGTTTTATGCCCCCCCCCCCAAAGGAAAATCACCAGCGCCAAAATGCTAAAAATTGAGAATATATTCAGCTATGTAAAACCTCTCCAAATGTGTTTCTAGTTGAGCCAAATACAAGTCCTCCTTCTTGTAGGGCTGGGCGATCAATTGCATTTCAATTTATATTACTGCTTCCCTCGATCATGAAAACAAAAAAATCAAAATAAAATGATCATTGAAGCTCCCCTTTCTCAACCCCAACCCACTCCTAAAATTCACAAACTTTTCGCCTTTACTGTTGCATTCACGACCCCAAAACAGTTGTTCCGTGTTCTTACCCCCAAAGGCCCATTCTGAGCCAGGAAAAACCCTGTTATGAATAAAACGCTGTTACATAATGTTAGAGGTGTGAGTCTCACCAGAGTCTTCAGTCTGTGGTTGATCTCGTCCTCTTCCTGGTTTCTCTCCATCTTTCCTCTCCTCTTTGCCTCCTGAAGGCTTCCTCCCTCCTTCCCTTTACTGTCACTCTGTACACACAGACAGGCAGACAGACAGACAGACAGACAGACAGACAGACAGACAGACAGACACACAGACACACACACACACACACACACACAGAAACACAGACAACACACACACACACACACACACACACACACATTTAGGTTAAAAACACTCCCAGTAAGGAAAACACCATATTGTCCGGTATGTAAATCTACCAACGCACTTTTAAATAAAAAATTTAAAAAACTAAAATCGCTGAAACAACATTCAGTCAAAACACAACCTCTCCTGTAAAGCGCCTCTGTCCTTAAGAATGAAGTCTCTGAGTCCACAGATGTTTTATCTATTTCACTCTGTTAAACATTTATAAAAGAATAAGTAAACAATCTACAGAAACACACACACACACTGACAACCAAACACACACACACACACACACACACACACTTTAGAAACAAACACACACACACACACACTTTAGAAACAAACACACACACACACACACACACACTGACAACCAAGCGCGCACACACACACACACAGACATACTCACTCACTCACACAGAAACATTAACAACACACTCCTACATGGAAACAGTCACAGTAAATATTCAACAACGTCTCAAGTTAAAACAAATGTAATCATTGAAAACCTGTGTGTCTGTCTCTCTGCCTGTCTGTCTATCTCTCTGTCTGCCTGTCTGTCTGTCTGTCTGTCTGTCTCTCTAACCTCTCTGTCTGTCTGCCTGCCTGTCTGTCTGTCTGTCTGTCTGTCTGTCTGCCTGTCTGCCTGTCTGTCTGTCTGTCTGTCTGCCTGCCTGCCTGTCTGTCTGCCTGTCTGTCTCTCTCTCTCTGCCTGTCTGTCTGTCTGTCTGTCTGTCTGCCTGCCTGCCTGTCTGTCTGTCTGTCTGTCTGTCTGTCTGTCTGTCTGTCTGTCTGTCTGTCTGTCTGTCTGTCTGTCTGTCTTGTCTGCCTGTCTGTCTGTCTGTCTGTCTGTCTGTCTGTCTGTCTGTCTGTCTGTCTGTCTGTCTGTCTGTCTGCCTGTCCGTCTGTCTGTCTGTCTGTCTGTCTGTCTGTCTGTCTGTCTGTCTGTCTGTCTGTCTGTCTGTCCGTCTGTCTGTCTTACCTGAGGAGAAAGACGAGGTGATTTCCTCACTGACTTGACTCCTGGAGGGTCTGATCCAGGTTTCATCTCTAGAGAAAAAAAATTAAGTTTTATTTTGTAAAATATTTTAAAATTGTGTAGTCAGTGATTCTGCAGAACGCTTGTTGTCAAAATCAGTGAATATCTCCTCATGATCCACTACCTGTCTGTACTGTGTGTGAGCTGAAATAAAATCCAGTGATAATACACAGCCTAGGCTCTGTAAACTGGTATGTATTCTCCAGAATCGCTGACCCCACCTTCCATCATCATCATCATCAACCTTTATTTAAACAGGCAAAAATTGCTAAGAAACAATGTCTTCTTTAAGCAATGGCCTGGTAGGAGGTGAATGACCTCCTGGGGGAAAGGGGAGAGGGAGAGAACAAGACAACACTGAACTATAGCCAGTAAAATCACACATAGACAACAATAACATATTCAACATAGCATCAGAAGTTAGACAAACAGCAGTAACATACAGCATAGCAATAGATAAATGTAGCCTACTAGATCACGGTGAGCTTAGACCTTTAAATCACTACTACAATGTACGAAAAAAGAATAATCCAGAACTCTGTATTCTATTATGTTTTTTTTATTCTATTAAGGGTTTACATCTTTGCTCTTTCAATGTCTCTTGCCTTGCTCTGTTGTGATATTTTGTTCACTAAATTACTACTAGCCTAAATTTTTGGTAAACGGGCTTGTTGCTAGCTACGGTGGCCCCTTTGTTTACATACCCTTTGTTTACATGCCAGTTCACAGAGCCTAGGCTGAGTATTAACACTGGATTATTCATTGTTTTCAGCATACACACAGTACAGACAGGTAGCGGATCATGAGGAGATATTCACTGATTCTGACAAAAAAAGTGATTTTGACAACAAGCGTACTCCAGAATCACTGACTATACCTTTAACTTGTCACTAAAACGGCTGATAGCGAAAAGAACCATTGACCACAGCTAGTATTAGACTTTTAGCCTTTTAACTGTACCATTTTATAACGTTAAAACCCTTTATAACATCACATTTATTCATTAAAAACAGTTTACTGTAGAAAATGAAACATTTGAACTCACCGGCGCTTCCTGTTTATGTTTCTTATGTTCCTTTTTTTCTTCTTCTCGCCGCGAAATGAAAAACACAACTGTCTGTCACATACCGATGACGTCAACCAGCTGGGCGTGGGCGCGGCGCGATGACGTACCATATGTCCATGAGAAAAACCTCATCTGAAATCTAACACATATTCATCCATAGATTTTACCCTCTGCTAGATTATATATTTTTAAGCTTAAAAATGACATTGATATCCTGCTGATTTGTGTTGGAATATGCATGAAACAACTGCTCTGTGTGTATAGTGGAATTGTGTCGATTGTGTAGCCTACTTGATGTGTTTTAATCTTGATGTAGCCTATTTCTTGCCCCTGTAAAGCACTTTGAATGGCCTTGTGTCTGAATTGTGCTGTAGAAATAAACTTGCCTTGCCTTCAAACCTTCAATTCTGATATTTTATTTTATCCAAGAAGACATATTATAGTTGATTTGAGAAAGGAGGAGGTTAACCATTATTTTACTATCAATTTTATTTTTCGTCTTACCTAAAATTCATATCCATAAATACACACACACCCTTAACCTTATTCACTGATTTCCACAAAAAGCTTTCTCCAAAATCACTGCCTCCATTTAAAGGAATACTTCATCCATATGAAACCAGCGTTCTATCATTATAAAATCACTATTACAATATAATGAATGAGGTTTTTCTTCCCTCAGTCTTTCCTCAGTCTTCCCTTGGCCCAGCTGTCCTGTTAATCCTAACCCTACATTTTTCACTCAACACTCTTTCTGCCTTTTCTCAGGCTAGGATGATCCGATTTCTAAAATGTTTTGCACATTTATACTTCATAGGATTTCAGAGTTCAATACACCTTCATATTTCCACTGGTGAAGTAGCTCTTTAAGCACACCAGACCAAAATGATATAAATCAATCTCCACAAATCACAGACAATCAGTTTAAAATGTTTAAAATGTTTTATTCAACATCAGTTTTTGATACAACATGTAAATGAACCGATGATATAAAGTATAAAACAACATCAGGATAATACAGATATAAAATGGTACAGAGGACAGTGACATAAAAACATTTTAAAGGTTTGGGAAAAAAACTCACTCTCTCACTCCCTCCCTCACTCACTCATGCACGCACGCACGCATGCATACACACTCACTCACTCACTCACTCACTCACTCACTCACTCACTCACTCACTCACTCACTCACTCACTCACTCACTCACTCACCACACACACACACACAACACACACCGATGATAAAAATATATAAAAACAACAGTAGAATAATGCAGATATATAAAATGGCACCGCGTAGAATAACATAAAAACATTTGAAAGTTTTGATCCTTTAGCTGCGCGTAGTGTTTGATAACAATAAAAGTTCCCCTTCAAAATAAGAGTCTCATCTATTCGCTGATCGGCTATTGATTGTTATGGTCTGTGTGTTTCATAGTGTTTTTTTAATTAGTGTGTCTCCATAGCTAAAGTTAGGCTGCGTTCACTTCACACCAACTCAGTTTGTGTTCATTCTAGCGCCCCCCTTTGGACAGAAGCGGTAGTGTTTTTACCACGCCAGCTGTTGTTCCTGGGTGAGCGTATACCCATGACAAAGACATTAAGAAAAACTATATAAAAATAGTGGGACGTCACATAGGGCTGTGTTGTTACCAAAGTGCAGCAGGGTTATAATTTCAAACACACAGTTGTTTTTTCAGGGCAGAAGAAATGAAAATGGACGGACCTCATTGAAATGAATGAGAAAAACTATTGAATAATTATATATCTTTACTGGCTGAGCAAATTTAAAGTAGCCAGAGGCAGGTCTGGATTTCCAGACTAGCCCTGCGTTCCGAATCTCATACTCTTTCTTTTTTTTATTCTACATACTACATCAGATGATAAAAATAATCTAGTTAGGATGCAGTAGGCATACTATTGGGACATACTTTTACTCTCTTATTTCATCCTAACATGGCTCCTTGATCTTGCCTCTTGCTTTTATATCCGGCGCATCCCCGTTTGTTTTCATATGGAGGCTTCGTCGATGTGACGTCACTTCACGTGCTCACTGGATTGTGGGTCAGAATCGCCCAAATAGGATGCAGTTTTCAACACTAACAATCTTGGCCGCATGAAGTAGGACATCCGGGTACTTCTAACCATCCTAAATCTGGCCACAAGAATCGGGACATCCTAAATGGTTTTTCTACATACTATATAGTAGAAAGTATGCGATTCGGAACGCAGGGTGAGATTTTGTGTGAAGGCAGCCATCTTTGAGCTGTGGCATTGTGGGTAGTGTAGTCCTCTAGGGGATAAAAGGATAAAGATGATGTCAGAGTCTGTCCTGGATTGATCGATGAGCTCGTTAACACAAAGTCACATCAGGATGTTTGTTCTTTCTGTTTGTCTAATTACAAGTAAACTGTCTATCTACACTCTGTCTGTCTGTCTGTCTGTCTGTCTGTCTGTCTGTCTATCTATCTACACGTCTGTCTGTCTATCTGTCTGTCTGTCTGTCTATCTATCTACACGTCTGTCTGTCTATCTATCTATCTATCTATCTACATGTGTGTCTGTCCGTCTGTAAATCTATTTACCCTCCCTATCTATCTGTCTATCGACCTGTCTATCTATCTATCTATCTATCTATCTATCTACCTGTCTGTCTATCTATCTGTCTGTCTCTCTCTGTTTCTCTCCCTTCCTATCTACCTGTCTGTCTGTCTACCTGTCTCTCTCTCTCTCCCTCCCACCCTACCTGTCTATCTATCTACCTGTCTGTCTATCTACATGTCTATCTCCTGTCTCTCTCTCTCTCTCCCTCCCTCCCTACCTGTCTGTCTGCCCGTCTGTCTATCTACCTGTCTGTCTGTCTATCTATCTTTAGCCAGCCTCAGGTCTGTGGTGACTGCATCATGTCTGTCTACCTGCCCGTCTGTCTATCTATCTTTAGCCAGCCTCAGGTCTGTGGCCAGCCTCAGGTCTGTCTGTCTCTCTCCCTCCCTCCCTCCCTACCTGCCTGTCTGTCTATCTATCTTTAGCCAGCCTCAGGTCTGTCTGTCTCTCTCTCCCTGTCTCTCTCCCTGTCTGTCTGTCTATCTACCTGTCTATCTTCCTATCTGTCCTTGGCCAGCCTGTCTGTCTATCCACCTGTCTATCTATCTATCTATCTATCTGTCTCCCTCCCTGTCTGTCTATCTGTCCTTGGCCAGCCTGTCTGCCAGCCTGTCTGTCTATCTGTCCTTAGCCAGCCTCAGGTCTGTGGCCAGCCTCAGGTCTGTGGCCAGCCTCAGGTCTGTCTGTCTCTCTCTCTCCCTCCCCGTCTGTCTATCTATCTTTAGCCAGCCTCAGGTCTGTCTGTCTCTCTCTCTCTCTCTCCCTCCCTCCCTCCCTGCCTGTCTGCCAGCCTGTCTCCCTCCCTGTCTGTCTATCTATCTTTAGCCAGCCTCAGGTCTGTGGCCAGCCTCAGGTCTGTGGCCAGCCTCAGGTCTGTCTGTCTCTCTCTCTCCCTCCCTGTCTGTCTATCTATCTATCAGCCTGTCTATCTACCTGTCTGTCTGCCTGCCCGTCTGTCTATCTATCTTTGGCCAGCCTCAGGTCTGTCTGTCTCTCTCTCTCTCTCTCCCTCCCTCCCTCCCTGCCTGTCTGCCAGCCTGTCTCCCTCCCTGTCTGTCTATCTGTCTGCCTGTCTCTCTCCCTCCCTGTCTGTCTATCTACCTGTCTCTCTCCCCGTCTGTCTATCTGTCTTTAGCCAGCCTCAGGTCTGTGGTGACTGCATCATGCTGGATGGTCTGGTGCAGCATCAGAGCCAACAGCCCGGCTCGGTTGGTCATCGCTGTCCGAAGGTTCCTCTCCTGTTCAAACAGCTCGTCCAGCTTATACCACTGAGAGGGAGACAGGTAGAGAGACAGGGAGGGAGACAGGGAGGGAGGGAGACAGGGAGGGAGGGAGGGAGACAGGGAGGGAGGGAGGCAGGGGGGAGGGAGACAGGGAGGGAGGGAGGGAGGGAGGCAGGCAGGCAGGCAGGCAGGGAGGGAGGGAGGGAGGGAGGGAGGGAGGGAGGGAGGGAGAGAGACAGGCAGGGAGGGAGGGAGAGAGGGAGGGAGGGAGGGAGAGAGACATGGAGGGAGGGAGACAGGGAGGGAGGGAGGGAGGGAGGGAGAGAGAGACACATATTAGAAATACAATCTGGACATTCATTTTTGTGTTTGCCTGTATTCAAAATACAATGCAACAAGCCAGCGCGCACACAGTAGGCTACAGACAGGTAGAGGATCAGTAGGAAATATTCTTAACATTTGACAAAAAGTGTTCTCCAGAATAACTGACTCCACCTTTAAATATTTTTTGTTATTTAATTA
>CM047511.1:33499121-33511621 GCA_026122265.1 Ammodytes dubius | reverse complement strand
TCAGACTCTGTCTCATAGCAACACTTTACTGTCTGAAGGTTTATTATCACAAACTCATTGAATCAGTGACTTCTTTGATCATTTCATCGCAACCTCTTTATTGTTTTTTTTGTGTCACCACCAATTTTGTATTAATGTGAGCAAGGCCAATTTACCAAATATGCTATATGCTTCTTAAATAAGGCCAAATAGACAACCCCTCTAATGCGGCTTTACTTTAAAATTCGCTTTGTTAGTGTGTCCCTGTGTGTGTGTGTGTGTGTGTGTGTGACAGTGTGTGTGTATAGCAGTGTGTGTGTGTGTGTGTGTGTGTGTGTGCGTGTTTCCCTGTGTGTGTGTGTGTGTGTGTGTGTGTGTGTGTGCGTGTTTCCCTGTGTGTGTGTGTGTGTGTGTGTGTGTGTGTGTGTGTGTGTGTGTGTGTGTGTGTACCTTCTTCTCTGGCTTCTTCTCTCTTCTCTTGACGTGTTTCACTTTCACAGCTTTCTTCCTCAGAGAATCAGACGGAGACTCTTCATCCTCACTCTGCTGCCACACCTGGAACACAGTGACATCTGGTGGTGAGGGCTGGTAACTACATGGTACATTAACCCTATTAAACCAAACCCCAACCTCAGCGATTTTTACCAGCATCCAATAAGGAAGTGACCACAACTGTAGTAACCAGGAAGTGCCACTAGGGGGTGGTACCAAGACTGAGCCATTTTTCTTTGACTCACTTGTTAGATAGGCCGTTTTCAAAGTCTTATTAAACCTATTTACAGCCTGGTCCACAAAACCATTTAATGGCGCTTTTCCACCGCATGGTATCAGCTCGACTCGACTCGACTCAACTCGCATTTTTGGCGTTTCCACCGCAATTTCATGGTACCTGGTACCTGCTAGCGGCTGCTTTTTTAGTATCACCTCGCTCTAGGGACCAAGCGAGCTGAGTCGAGCTAAAAAGTGACGTCGGCAGACGGCCGGCCGCTGATTGGCCAGAGACTACCGTCTGCCGGCTTCATTCTGTTGATTATTCTCCCCATGATTCTCAACAACTCTCCGGGACTATTTTGTCTCGCCGCGTGCAGCCTTCTTTGGCTCTCTTTCATTTGATTTGCATCACAGACCCGATTTTTTTCTCTCCATATATTCGCTAAGCTCACAGTCGTGTTGGCTGTTGTTGGGGAAGTTACTTTGAACATACGAGAGGAGACATAGCAGCTAGGCTAAATAGCCTATAGCAGCAAGCTGGGACAGACATGATAGCGAGCGATTACATTACAAGCCTCGGACTGCACTGATTACCTCAATAAAATATTCAGGCTGAGACACGGCTTGCATTTGAAAACACGTATCCTGAAACAAGCACTTAACAGTCAACTTTATCATGCCTGTGTTTACGTGCATAGGGATGTACGTGACGCATCCCTACAGCTGACTGTGTGGCAGTCACACATCAGGACACAAACCCTCCCTTTTAACGGCCCGTGGCAATATTCTTCTACTTCTTTTAGCAAACAGATAGGCCTACAAGGGGGGTATTTCTTAAACATTTTTCATCCGTGTTTTTGGCGGTTGGTTCAGTTAATAGTGCAACAACTGCTCGTAATTTCTGCTTTGCTACTTGACTCCGGAGTTGGCTTTCAGCCCCTTACGACAACCCCGCCCACGTTCAGGAGGTACTATTTTCGGTGGAAAACGACCCGTGCTGCTACCAAACCAAGTTAAACTGAGTCGAGTTGAGTCGAGTCGAGCTACATTTCCGGTGGAAAAGCGCCATTAGTCTGTATGTTTAGGTCATATCTCCATGACAACACTGAGGGGCGTGAATATTTTCGGACCACGCTAGTTTTTATTTTATCGGAGGTTAAAATGTATTGGCGCGATCTCTTGAGTGACAGCTCTCCGCCCGTTGTCTGGTATGTGAACATTATCAATCAATCAATCAATCAATCAATCAATCAATCAATCAAACTTTATTTATAGAGCACTTTTCATACAAGTAAATGTAACACAAAATGCTTTAGTAAATTACACACAGCCTAGGCTCTGTAAACTGGTATGTAGGCAAAAGGCCTGTGCCAAACCTACAAACACTCGGCCCTAACATCTAGTGGTGACTGCTAGTAACTACATGGAATATAAAACATTGATTTTACGTTTTTAGGAAAGAAAACAATAATCAATAACCTTCACTATCAAAAAAAGTCACCCACTAATTTTATTCACTTTATTTTTATACATTGCGGACAGTTTTTACTAAAAAAATAACACTCACCAGTTTACTGCTTCACTAGATACACACACACATACACACACACACACACACACACACAAAAACATACACACCCTCTCCGACTTACTTACACACAAACACACACTCACACACACACACACACACACACTCCCCCACACTCACACACACACACACTCCCCCACACTCACACACACACATCTCATTTGAAAAATAGCTCATACTCTTCGCTGTAATGTGAAGCCATTTGTGCACAACCTCTCGTGAACTCACATACACGGCTGCTTCTCCCATTTCCAACACAATCATTTTTACTTTCATATGTTCAAAATGTTGTTGAACTTGTTGCAACATGCTGCAGCAATCAGTCAACATATCAAAAAAATAGTTTGGAAAGAAGCCATGGAGGAGGAGCTATGCCTCTCACCTGCCTCACCTCAGGAGGTGAGGCAGGTGAGAGGCAGAGAGGAGAGTGAGGAGAGAGGGGAGACGCACGGACAGACAGACGGTAAGATTTAAATATGATCATCGTTGATCTGGACTTGTTATACCTGCGTATACCTGTGAGATCTGATTTAAGCTTCAGTGGACTCATAGAACATCGTACAGTCACTTTAAAACTCAATGTATTAGTATCCATGGGTCATTTTACCAAAGTCACATAATTACTTTTAAATTGTTTAAAATGTTCAATGTTAATTAGTTTTAAACTATTTACTTGACTGACTTATCTTGTTGAGTTGTGTACGTTTTGCATAATGTTCTGTATATTCTCGACATTGTTAGTGAGAGATTGCTCTTAATGTTGTTTGAGATTGATTAAATGGGAACGCTTGTAATAATAATAATAATTGATAAGATTTACACTCAACACAAATATAAACGCAACACTTTTGTTTTTGCTCCCATTTTTCATAAGATGGACTTAAAGATCTAAATTTTCTCTCAAACATTGTTCACAAATCTGTCTAAATGTGTGATAGTGAGCACTTCTGCTTTGCTGAGATAATCCATCCCACCTCACAGGTGTGCCACATCAAGATGCTGATCTGACATCATGATTAGTGCACAGGTGTGCCTTAGACTTTCCACAATAAAAGGCCACTCTGAAATGTGCATTGTTTTGCTTTATTGGGGGTCTGGGGACTCAGAACCAGTCAGTATCTGGTGTGACCACCATTTGCCTCATGCAGTGCAACACATCTTCTTCGCATAGAGTTTATCAGATTGTCAATTGTGGCCTGTGGAATGTGATATCTTAACATTCCTGCTGTCAGCATGCCAATTGCACGCTCCCTCAATGCTTGTGGCATCTGTGGCATTTTGCTGTGAGACAAAACTGCACATTTCAGGGTGGCCTTTTATTGTGGACAGTCTAAAGGCTGTTACATACTCCGCGAGAAGAAAGAACAAAGTTCTTGGTGACAGAGCTGCGAGAAGTTCTTTCTGGTCTGACATTACATACTTCACGAGAACTCAACTGCCGAACTCCTCACCGCGGCGCATTGTTACCATGGTAATTGACTCAGTAGCGCCAGCTGATTTCACTTCGCTTTCCTCATTGACTTCAGACTGACCAATCACACAATAGTTCTCGGACAAGCTGCGAGAAGAAAGTTCGGCCCGGGTGATGTGTCGAGAACAAGCTGCGAGAACAGCTAAACAAGAGCTGAGAGAAGAAAATGACGTCATTTTCTTCTCGCAGCTCTGTCACCGAGAACTTTGTTCTTTCTTCTCGCGGAGTATGTAACAGCCTTAAGGCACCCCTGTGCACTAATCATGATGTCAGATCAGCATCTTGATGTGGCACACCTGTGAGGTGGGATGGATTATCTCAGCAAAGCAGAAGTGCTCACTATCACACATTTAGACAGATTTGTGAACAATGTTTGAGAGAAATGGTACAATTGTGTATCTGGAATGAATTTTAGATCTTTAAGTCCATCTCATGAAAAATGGGAGCAAAAACAAAAGTGTTGCGTTTATATTTTTGTTGAGTGTATATAGCGCTTTTTTGGAGGTCACTCAAAGGCGCTTGTGGCACATTTGGCAGAACACCAAATCCCCCCCCCCCCAGGCCTCGCATCTGACCCGGGTTAGAATCCAGCCCGGGTCGTTCTCTGCATGTCATTCCCCTCTCTGTCTGTCTGTCTGTCTGTCTGTCTGTCTGTCTGTCTGTCCTCTTCACAGCAGACCCGGGTTAGAATCCAGCCCGGGTCGTTCTCTGCATGTCATTCCCCTCTCTGACACATTTCATCTCTGTCCCTCCAAAATCTATTTAATGAAGCAAAAATGCCCCAAAAAATATCTTAAAAAAAAAAAAAAAAAAGATTGAATAAGTACTGGTGGCCAATCAGCTACAGGCAGCAACGTGAAGCGATGCTGTTGCTAAGGCAAAGCAAGTCTGGGGAAGCAGGAAATGTGTGTGCGTGTGCATGTGTGTGCATGTGTGTGTGTGTGTGTGTGTGTGTGTGTGTGTGTGTGTGTGTGTGTGTGTGTGTGTGTTGGGGGGGGGGGGGTAGAGGTTTGTTAAAATGTTCTGTACTGCACAGGTGAAATGTGGTTAAACCAGTTGATCAGGGAACTTTAGAGTTTTTTTTTTTTTTTCCTAGAGCCTGAGACACATTCCTCTGTTACAGTTTAAGCAATCTGCCCCCCCCCCCCCCCACAGATGTTTCTTAAACAGGCAGCACTCTTTACTCTGCAACTTAGGGCCCCCCTGAGCCCTTGGGCCCCTGGGCCTGTGCCCGGTGTGCCTGTGCAGTAATCCACCCCTGGCCTCACCTGAGACACACCAGGTGTGTTATCTTATCACAGTTTGTTAATGTTCAGCTCTGAGTGAGGAGGAGAGACGCATGGACAGACAGACGGTCAAATGTATATCTTATATCAGCTCATAGAAATCTGAGAGGCTCTCAGACAGTAAACAATTTATTGAAAACTGAATTTAAACATTATTTAAACTCAAACAGGCTGTTCATAATCTGATCAAAAGTTTAAGACCATTGGGGGTGCCCTTAGCTCAGTTGGTAGGGCGTCCCCCCCCCATGGGCCTCGGCCAGCAGCGGACCCGGGTTCGATTCCAGCCCGCGGTCGTTCTCTGCATGTCACTCCCCTCTCTGCCCCATTTCAACTCTGTCTCTACACTATCAATAAAGCATAAAAATGCCAAAAAAAAGACCATAGCCTTAAAAACTCAAAAACGCAACTAAGTTCCTAAAAAAGGACCAGTAGTGGGTAGGCCCACCGTTCTTGTTGATCACCTCAAAGATTTGTTTAGGCTTGATGCAAGTGTTTCCAGGAGGCTGGTGTGAACGTTGCTCCATGTGGTGAAGATGGCTTCATCTAGAGGCGGTGCTTTCACCACTGGATGTTCATTGTAACCTAAGGGTTGGTGCTTCGATTTGACTTCGTCCACCAAAAGGCTGCGACTTGCAATTCGTTCGACTTCGGCTGCGGCCGGTCAGGGGTGGGTAGTGTGAAGGCTACGCGTAGCCGGCGGCTACCGCGGAAGCTAATATCACCTTTCCACCTTGCTTTAATTGAGCTCGTCAGGCGGCGGCTGGGTTCACAGTCGCCGTGTTATTCTTTGTTCGCACCGTTGCTTGTGTGTTTTTCGCTAAGCCCGGTTGCTAATTGTATGCTCGTATGTATTGCTTTTCTAGCATTGTTGCACTGTTGCTCGGGTGCTGAGTTCGCCTAGCCCGGTTGCGTACTTTGATTTATCGCGATTGAGTGGCCCGATAGCACAGGGTCGCCGTCATGGTTTCTTCCTGCGGGATCGCACTGTTCTCAGTGCTCTCGCCGAAGCACGTTGGCTCAGGCTACTTATTGGCTCAGGCTACTCATTGGCTCGTCAGTGGGCGCTTAGGTCTCTAGAGTCGCCATCACTGGTAGTTCAGGGGCGTCGCATCATTGCTCGAGTGCTTTCACCTAAAGCTCGATTGCCTAGCCTGCTCGTCAAGTGGGCGTCTTCGGGGCAGAAGTTGCTTTCACTGTTGTATTGAGCTGCCTAAGCCTTGCGTTGCATAGCTTACTTTATTTGCTTGCCAGTGGGTGAGCCGTGCCACACACTAGTATGCTGCTGTATTGCTCGCCGGTGGGCGACTTAGTTTCCTAAATCGCCTTCACCGTGTTACTTTAGCCGTGTCACACTGTTGCTCGTGTGTAGGCTGCTGTAGTGTGTCGCCAGTTGGCAGCTTAGTTTCACACCGCTGTATTATTATAGCCGTGTCGCACCGTTGCACGGTAGCTCGCGCCTTAGCCTGGTTGCATAGGCTACTTTATTTGCTCGCAAGTGAACGTCTTGGGATCCAAGTGTTGCCGTCACTGTGTTATTTAAGGGGTGTTGCATTGTTGCTTGGGTGTGCTCTCGCCTGAGGCTCGATTGCCTAGCCTTCGTTGATTTGCTCTCCAGTGGCGGCTGGAGTTACCTAGAGCCGCTGACACTGCCAGGGGACTACAGATAAGAATAGCCTTTTGGCTGAGGG
This sequence comes from Ammodytes dubius, assembly GCA_026122265.1. Classification (NCBI taxonomy): domain Eukaryota; kingdom Metazoa; phylum Chordata; class Actinopteri; order Uranoscopiformes; family Ammodytidae; genus Ammodytes; species Ammodytes dubius. The sequence continues at coordinate 33,504,898 of CM047511.1, read as the reverse complement.
CACCATCAGGGGACTTGCAAGTAGTCGTGAGGGCCTTAGGTCTACCCCCATTGAGCCGCTGAGTCAGGCAGACCTAACGCGGCTGCCTCGAAGCGGGTTCCTCTTCAGGACATTTGCTCCGCGGCTACATGGTCTTCATCATGTACGTTGCGCGGCTCTACAGAGTAAATGTTTCTGCTCCTCATCCTGTGGGATGGCGGCTGTCTTGTTGATGGCTGTAAGCCCCTAATTGATGAGTACTCTTCGTGACCTTTCTGGTATAAGTCATCCAGTGCTGAAAGCACCGCCTCTGGCGGTCAGTAGGAACGAAATAGAACGATAGTTACGTATGTAACTACGGTTCTATGAGTTCCGGATGACCGCCAGAGTTCTCTGTCACTCAGACTTCTCAGATACCGCGAGAAGATCCAGTTGGAACAGATCCTAGAGTGACTTCCGGAATATATACATATTCTCGGGTCACCCAAGGGTCACGGGTGACTATTTTGGTATAAGATCTCGACCTGCGCATGCGCGCGATGGAACATCCAGTGCTGAAAGCACCGCCTCTGGCGGTCAGTAGGAACTCATAGAACCGTAGTTACATAGCTAACTATCGTTTGCAAAGGTTAATTGTGTTTTAATTTTTGCTGTGATATGTTTGGATGACATTTATCAATACAGTTAGATATAGACTTCATCTATCAAGAATAATTCACATTATCACAATCATTTCATGAGAAGAGGTCAAAAAATGTTATTCCAAATTTATGGGTGACCGTGTAGATAAAACACTTTGAAACCACTTCACAGATCTTAGAGGTGTGGTAGGTTTTGTATCTATAACAAACCCAAACTCTTCTTTCTTTCTATGTTTTCAGCTGCACGGACAAAATGTCTTCCAGATTAGAGGAGGATCTCTGCTGTCCGGTCTGTAAAGAAGACTTCAGAGATCCTGTTGTTCTCAAATGTAGCCACAGCTTCTGTGAAGAATGTCTGAGGAAGTTGTGGAAAGACAAACCAGGGAAAGAGTGTCCAGTTTGTAGGAGAAGATCTTCATATGGACTCCTACCTCCTAACCTGGATGAGACCTCCTCTAAGGAGAAAGATCAGAAAGCTTCAGAGGATCTCTGCAGTCTGCACTCTAAGAATCTCACACTCTTCTGTCTGGACCATCAGGAGATGCTTTGTCTCGTCTGCAGAGATTCAGAGAAACACAGCGGCCACAGATTCAGACCCATCGATGAAGCTGCACCACAACACAAGAAGGAACTTCAGGAAACCCTGGAGCCCTTAAAACAGAAGTTAAAGCTTTTTGAAAAAGTTAAATGGAAGTCCAAACAAACAGCAGAACACATAAAGGTCCAGGCCAGACACACAGAGACGCAGATTAGGGAGACGTTTAAGAAGCTTCACCAGTTTCTAGAAGAGGAAGAGAAGGCCAGGTTGGCTGCACTGAGGGAGGAAGAGGAGCAGAAGAGTCAGAAGATGGAGGCTCTGAGCAGAGAGATAGCAGCTCTTTCAGACACAGTCAGAGCCACAGAGGAGCAGCTGAGAGCTGAAGACGTCTCATTCCTGCTCAACTACAAGGCTGCAGTGGACAGAGTCCAGCAGGGGGCACTACTAGATGATCCACAGCTGCTCTCAGGAGCTCTGATAGACGAGGCCAAACACCTGGGCAACCTGACCTTCAACATCTGGAACAAGATGAAGGACATGGTCTCCTACACTCCTCTGGTTCTGGACCCAAACACTGCTCTTCAATTTCTCATCCTGTCTGAAGATCTGACCACTGTGAGATATGGACTGCATCAGCAGTTTCCTGATAATCCAGATAGGTTTGATTATGATTGTTCTGTCCTGAGCTCTGAGAGCTTTAACTCAGGGACTCACAGCTGGGACGTCCAGGTTGGAGACGGTACAGACTGGAAGCTGGGTGTGTTAGCAGAGTCTACACAGAGGAAGGGAGACATAAGGTCTGGATTCTGGGGAATAGAGTTCAATCGAGGTAATTACATGGTAGGGTCGCCACCAGCTCCACCCACTGTTTTCCCGTTGAAGGAGATGTTCCAGAACATCAGAGTGAATCTGGACTGGACCAAAGGAGAGCTGTCGTTCTCTGATGCTGAAACTAACAAACACATTCACACCATCACACACACTTTCACTGAGAGGATGTTTCCATTGTTTAGCAATGCGGATTATAAACTTCCTCTGAAGATATCACCCCTGAAGGTCTGTGTGACAGTGGAACAGGTCTGATAGAGTCTTTAGGAGGATTGACATCAAGCCAAGGTGGATGGTAGAAGGAAAAACTTACCAGCCAACCAGATTTTTTTACAGACAGAAATATTACTTTTTACATTGCATTTTGCTCTGATTATGGTCTCATGTGAGATTCTCAATCAATATTATATCCTAGTGTGTGCAGTAACAAATGTATATAAATGAATAGTCTGCACTGATTGCAATTTAGACAAAGAGTTTAACTTGCTGATACCAAGACATGCTTGTAGTGACAGGTGGTCTGGGGGGCTGTGAAGCGCTACCTTCCTGTTCCTTTCTGCTTCAAAATAAAAGTCCATTCACTCTGGGTTACTTATGTTCAGAATCAGTCCCAGTAGTTTGGGAGAGGGCTGGCGCTGGGGATGGGAGGCATGATAGGAGGCACAAGTTGAGCTGCAGACTCCTCAGTGTTAAGTCACCCCCCGTCGATCAAACCCCAATCAAACTATTTTTAATGATTATCGGCCGATAACGATTGCTTTTGGATCAATCGGAGCACCCTTAAGTCTTGTTGGTGATCTGTGTTTGGTTGAGTTGTGAAGTTATTATTTTAATTTCTTTGGTACTTTGAGTCTTTCTTATTTTCCATTGAAAGCCCTGTAAGTGATAGAAGTGATTATGTTGGGGTTGGGTTGGGTCTAGCCCTAATGCACTTGTACTTTGTTGATTTGGTTTGTTCATAAACTGTCTTAAAAAGTGAATATATGTCCTGTGATGGGTGCTGTTTGGGTGATAATGTGATGGTGGAGGTTTGGGTGATGTGAGAGCACTTATGTGTATCAGCTTGTAAGTTGCGTATGTTTTATGTCACTGTTTTCTTTATCACTTATATACAGGTGAAACTCAAAAAAAAAACATATGGATGATTATACTTTATATAGGGCCGACATTTCTGTATTTAAAATCCCTTTTTTATTGATTTTTATGTAATATTCTGAGATTTTTAATGTGGGGTTTTCATAAATTATAAGCCATTATAAATAAAATTATAACAAACGAAGGCTTGAGATATCTCACTTTGAATGTAATGAGTCTATATAATATATTAGTTTCTCCTTTTATGTTGAATTACTGAAATAAATGAACTTTTGCACGATATTCAAATTTTTCGAGTTTCACCTGTATTTTCCTTGTTAAAATGTTTGTGGTTCCCTTGTACATTTAAAAAAAAAATGAATAACGAAGGCTAGGACCAGGTTAACAAAGGTTGAAGAATGCCTTGTGTGAGAACATCTACAGACTGTATCGTTTACATTTGTTGTGTATTAATTCTAAGTCCTATAGGGCGGGTTTATTATTATTCGGGTCACTGTTTATTGTTATTTTCTTTCATGTTGCCTTTTAAGAACCGGCTGGGGACAAGACAATGGATAACAATGAGCACACACAGCTAACTGGTTTATTTACAGCATCTTGGTCTGTTAATGAATGAGCATTGTCCCTATCATGAATGAATAAATACATGAAATTAAATGTTACTGATTATCGCTCAATAAAGATCAACTGAGAATCACTATATTGTGTCATCTGGTATTTAGTTTACAAAGCTCATCTGCACTAGACAAACTGATAGTTCACTTTCCAGGACATCCCTCCAGACAAGATTATAATAACTTCTCTCTGCTCGTTTTACCAGCGCTACTAGAAGATTTCATGTTGCTCAGAATTTCAGTATTTTAGGAATAACGGGCTGTTGGACCAATGGGAAATATGTTTGGAAAGTTTGACTATACACCTGTCGGAAAAATGGCATGGAACCATTTTGAGTTCTAATAACTTAAGAAGTTCAACCAACAACAGTTGAGATAAAGACTATTAGTGCAGACACATGGTGAACATACATACTGTACAGTTGGGGGCAGAATTATTAGCCCCCCCCTATGATTTTAAGTATTTCCAAAGTGTTGTCAAACAGAGCAAGGAATTTTTAACAGAACTTTTCCAAACGTCCTACTTATATGATGATTACATTATTTTACTTTGCACACAGAAATTAAATTATTTCACAAAAAACAATATACTTCCAGAGTCAAGATGATAAGCCCCCTGATGCTCATAGTTAATTGTGTTTCCTTATTTCTGGATAACAGCCTGCCGTCGTTTGTTGTAGTTTTCAACAAGTCTCACACACGTCTCCTGAGCAATCCAGCCCATTCTCCTTTGGTGAATCTCTAAAGCTCCTCCAGATTTGATGGTCTTCTGCCATGGACTTTGGTCTTCAGTCCATCACACAGATGTTCAATAGGATTCAAGTCAGGGCTTTGTGCAGAACATTCAATAAAGTTCACTTTGGTTCTTCTGGAGTTAGTTCTTCACCAGAAGCGATGTATTTTTTGGGTCAAATGCAAGCCGTGTCTCAGCCTGAATAATGTATTGAGGTAATCAGTGCAGTCCGAGGCTTGTAATGTAATCGCTCGCTATAATTTCTGTCCCAGCTGGCTAGGATCATATAGCTGCCCTACATGTTTCAGGGCTTTGTCATTAACGTTCACTTTGGTCTTCTGAAAGTAGTTCATCACCAGAAGACGTATGTTTTGGGTTTTTGTCATGTTTTGAAGACAAAGTGACCACCCAGACCCAGTTTTGCTGCTGACTGCTTGAGGTTTTCTTTCAAAATCTTCACGGGTGCTCTGGTGGTGTAGTGGATAGAGCGCGTACCATATTGGCTCCGGCCTTTGTTGCAGTGGTCGCGGGTTCAAATCCGACCCGTGGACCTTTACTGCAGGTCATCCCCCCTCTCTCTCTCTCTCTCTCTCTCTCTCTCTCTCTCTCTCTCTCCTCTCTCTGTCTCCCCATTTCAACTCTGTACTGTCTAATAAAGCTTGAGAATGCCAAAAGATCTTAGAAAAAAAAATCTTCACATATCCTTCTTTCTTCATGCTTCCTTCCACCTTGACGAGATTCCCAGTTCCAGACCGATCAAACCATCCCCACAGCATAATACTCCCACCACTGTGTTTCACTGTGGGGGGATGTGTTCTTTGGGTTGTACGCCTCTCCCTTCTTTCTCCAAATATAAGCAGTGTCTCTGTGGCCTTAGTTCATCTCATAGGACCAAAGGACGCGCTTCCAGTATCCAGTATCTCACAAAAGTGAGTACACCCTTCACATTTAGACATTAATGGCTGTGTGTCGAGTTATTTTGAGGGGACAGTAAATTTACACTGTTATACAAGCTGTACACTGACAACTTTACATTGTATCAAAGTGTCATTTCTTCAGTGTTGTCCCATGGAAAGATATAATGAAATATTTGAAGAAATGTGAGGGGTGGACTCACTTTTGTGAGATACTGTATATAATCTGTCTCCAGGTTGTCCTTAGCATTCTTCAGTCTGGCTTCAAAGTGTCTCTACTGCAGAAGTGGAGTTTTTCTTGGTCTGCAACCTCGCAGTCCATTCCTGGGTAGGGTTTTCAGCGATTGTCTTCTTGGAGACTACAATTCCAGACCTCGCTAAGTCAATCACTAGTGTCCTGGCAGTTGTTCTGGGTCTTTAGACACATCTCTCACT
>CM047511.1:33484121-33491621 GCA_026122265.1 Ammodytes dubius | reverse complement strand
CTGTTTAAAGGCCTACTTCACCAATTAGAATATGAAGGTGTAGGCCTATTGCATTCTGAGATCCTATTTAGTATAAAGGTGCAAAAAAAATTGAAATTGGTTCATCCTAGCCTGAGAAAAGGCAGAAAGAGTGTTTTGTGGTCTCACAGTCTAACCCTACATTTCTCTTTCTGTGACATCACTGAGTTAAATTTATATATGATTTATTTACCATTTTCCAAGACTCATTTTCTGATGGGTTTTTTTTAACTCTCTTAGTAGGCTAAGCATTATGAAGCAAGCATGTAAAAAACAAATGTTTGCAATTGCGTCTTAACATTTGTTATCTTAAAAAAGACCAAAAAATAGGACTGGTATAATAATAATAACCTTATATGCATTATTTTATTTTATTTTATTTTATATATATATTTTTTTTTTAACCTTTATTTATACAGGTAAATCCCATTGAGACTGAAGACTCTTTTACAAGGGAGACCTGTTTTCCTTTCCCACGTTACCATTCACACACACATTCATACACCGATAGCAGCAGCCAACTATCGACATTTCAAAATAAAGTTACAATGTGCTTTACAGAGCAGATAAAACGATTTTCACACATAAAATCAAGCAAGAACTTAGGCATCAACATTAACACAAATATAATCCATGTAAAACCACAGAAACATTCACCATGTGTTAACAGAGTAGATTAAAGAAAATTGTAAGAAATAATTTTTTTGGGCAAACTTTAGGGTGTGTTACCTTGGAGCAACTTTGAATAATAACAGAGAGATCGGCTTTATGAAACGCGCACATTATGTAAGTGATCACTGTATGAATAAAGAGCAATTTAACACTTATATTAACATAAATAAACCGCTTACTTCACCTTTAACATAGTAGATTGAGGAAATTTGTAAGAAATAATTTTTTTTAGGGTAAAATTTAGTCTGTTACCTTAGAGCAACTTGAACCATAATGGTAAGGCATTCAAGAAGTATGTAAAGCCATTTGAAATTGACGAACATTAAAAATTATTACTATTTTCAAACGTTTGTTTATGCTGAAAAGAAATTGTATCATTGTGTGGAATGAACGTGTTAAAAAGTGTGAAGCAAACTTTATAATCAACTTTTTGAACCAAACTATTAAAACCCTCTTCACAGCAAGACAGAGATCCACATTCTAGAGTTTGATCCTTTGTGTTACAATTAAAAGGTGTAGTCAGTGATTCTGGAGAACGCTTGTTGTCAAAATCAGTGAATATCTCCTCATGATCCACTACCTGTCTGTACTGTGTGTGCACTGAAATAAATCCAAAGGGCCCACCATAGCTATAGCAACATGCCAGTTTACAGAGCCTAGGCTGTGTATTAACACTGGGTTTATTTTCAGTGCAAACACAGTACAGACAGGTAGTGGAAGGTTTTGCATCAATAAGTTATTAACAATCGTCTCATTTGATTGGCAGGATGGAAGTGACATCACACATCAGCGGCTCTGATGTCACAGAGGTTTCGGCCAATAAGAGCCCTATCCTGAGCCAGCCCACAGCCAATGGGACGCTTCATAGCAGCAGCATCACAGGTCAGACGGGAAGGCAGCTCATGTTTGACCAGTCTACAGAGTCTAGGCTGTGTATTAACATTTACTAATAGGTTCTGTAAACGGCCATGTTGCTATAGCTACAGTGGCCCCTTTGTTATCATACCAGTTTACAGAGTCTAGGCTGTGTATTAACATTTGTTTTTTTTATTTTTTTAGCGCATACACAGTACAGTTGAGTACGGTCAGTGATTGTGGAGAACGCTTGTTGTCAAAATCAGTGAATATCTCCTCATGATCCACTACCTGTTTGTACTGTGTGTGGGCTGACATTTCTTTGGGGTGTTAATACACAGCCTAGGATCTGTAAACAGGCATGTTGCTAGGTTTGTGGGGTCACCTTTGTTTACATACCAGTTCACAGAGTCTAGGCTGTGTATTAACATTTATTAATAGCTTCTGTAAACTGGCATGTTGCTAGCTACGGTGGCCCCTTTGTTTACATACCAGTTCACAGAGTCTAGGCTGTGTATTAACATTTATTAATAGCTTCTGTAAACTGGCATGTTGCTAGCTATGGTGGCCCCTTTGTTTACATACCAGTTTACAGAGTCTAGGCTGTGTATTAACACTGGATTTTCTTTCAGCGCACACACAGTACGGAGAGGAGACGCCATCTTTGAACCCTTTAGAAGAAGCCCCGCCCCCTCTCTCTGATAGGTCGGAGGACGATGACTCACTGACCGACACCTCATCGACCAATGACGTGTCTCGCCTGCTGCCGACCCACAATGCATCTGCTCCACGCAAACAGAAAGGTGAACATGATTATGTATTAAATTTAAATGTTTTACTTTTATTCTTAACAACTGTTTTCTTTTTTTCTTTTAGAAGGTTCTTTTTACAACTTTTTTACAAGCATCGGTCTTCAAAAAAAAAAAGACATCTGACCTATTCTGGTCCATTTTTTTATTTAAAGATCATTTTTGGGCGTTTTTAGTTTAGTTAGACAGTGTGTAGAGACAGAGATGAAACGGGGCTTTAACCACTACACCACGAACGACCCCTCCGAATTCCCCTTTCTAACTGACTAACACGCACACACTCAGACACACACACACACACACACACACACACACACACACACACACACACACACACACACACACACACACACACACACACACACACCACACACACACACACACACACACACCACACACACACACACACACACACACACACACACACACACACTTTATTTACTATAATCATCTTAACTTACATCCCTCTCTCAGCTGTGGACCTTCCCGTGGTTTCTCCTCCGTCTCGACACAGCGGCGGCCATCTTGTAAAGCATCATCATCATCATGCCGACCCGGGAGCCAATCAGAAGAGACTATCCTCCACCAGAAGCCACGCCCCTTCACAGACGGACGCCGCCCACATTAAGGAAGTCGCCGGAGACGGTGAGAAAATAACATTTTAAAGATTATTTTTTTGGTCATTTTCAAGCTTTATTAGACAGTACAGAGTTGAAATAGAGAGACAGAGAGAGAGAGAGAGAGAGAGAGAGAGAGAGAGAGAGAGAGAGAGAGGAGAGAGAGGGGGATAGCTTTATTAGACAGTACAGAGTTGAAATGGGGAGACAGAGAGAGAGAGAGAGAGAGGAGGGGGGGGGGATGACCTGCAGTAAAGGTCCACGGGTCAGATTTGAACCCGCGACCACTGCAACAAAGGCCGGAGCCGATATGGTACACGCTCTATCCACTACATCACCAGAGCGCCCAGTGAGACAATAACATACGATCTAGTATTTAATTTATTCAGTTATTATAAAACAATACTCATTAAAGATGCTCCGAGGAACTTTTATATATATTTCTGAAACAGTCTAATTTTTCCTCTGACGATCTATTAAGTATTTGGCCTCGACACTAAACAATTTGGAAGACGGCACTCAAATCTTTCATTAGCAAGTAAGAGGAATGTTCTGTTTTGCCGACCGACCACGGCAAAAGTTTAATTTAACAGTTTAACAGCTGTTCGCTAAACGAACGGGGCTTACGTCACCTTGTGCATCGCTCTGATTGGTTGTAGTGCTATCCAATCACGTGCAGTGGTGTTTGAAATGCACGAGTAGGAGCCGCCCCTTGAGTTGGGAAGGTCTATTGATCGTGGCCAGACCCTCTATCGTTCAAGATATCAGGGTCTGGATTTACAGGCTAACGTTTTACTACATTAAGCACTAGAAATGCTATGTTGTAGACACAAACGGTTCATTCCAACTTTTGAATTAATTTGTGGCCAGATAAAACTTGTTAGGTTAAAGTGATTCCACAGAAAGCTATTTGTCTAAATCAGTGAATATCTCCTCATGATCCACTACCTGTCTGTACTGTGTGTGAGCTGAAAAGAAATCCAGTGTTAATACACAGCCTAGGCTAGCCTAGGCTGTGTATTAACACACACACACACTCACACACACACACACACACACACACACACACACACACACACACACACACACACACATGTTTACAGCGTTTCCTCTTATCTCTCCCTCCACACGGAGGTGACGCCTCCACCATCAGTTTGTTAGTTTGAGATAAAGACACAGCAGGTCCCAGGTCAGTTACTCTCTCTCTCTCTCTCCTCTCTCTCTCTCTCTCTCTCTCTCTCTCTCTCCTCTCTCTCTCTCTCTCTCTCTCTCTCTCTCTCTCTCTCTCTCTCCTCTCTCTCTCTCTCTCCTCTCTCTCTCTCTCTCTTCTTCTCTTGTGTGTGTGTGTGTGTGTGTGTGTGTGTGTGTGTGTGTGTGCGTGTGCGTGTGTGTGTGTGCGTCTATTTCTCTTTGATCTCAATGGTCCCTGTGCTTTAGGTCAGTTACAGTACGTCCACTAAGGCCAGGTTTCCATTTGGGCTAAATTTGAAAATATTATTTTGAAGGTTTGCCCAAAAAAATACTGCTATGCCCACTGCCTGCTGGCCTTATAATAGTGATTTAACCCTGTATTTTCCCCCCCCCCCTCCAGACTGCTGTGCACAGACAGACTGAGAGAGAGAGAGAGAGAGAGACAGACAGACAGAGAGAGAGACAGAGAGAGAGAGACATGAGTGATTTAGTTAACTTAACCCTGTATCTCCCCCCCCCCCCCAGACTGTTGTGCCCACTGCCTGCTGGCCTTATAACAGTGATTTAACCCTGTTTCCCCCCCCCCCCCCTGTCCCCCTCCCCCTCCCCAGATTGCTGTGCCCACTGTCTACTGGCCTGTCTGTTCTGTGAGCTGCTGTCCATGTGCTCCGCGGTGGGACAGTGTCTGGCGTGCGGAGGAGGCGGGGCTTGCTGCCTCTCGGACGACGCTATTGGCTGCTGCTGCTGCTGCTGTGTGGAGGCAGCCAATGAGGCGGCTTGTACGGAGGACGCCTGCCAGGCCGTGTTAGACTGCGGCGTCATGGAGGAAAACTGCTGCGGCTCTTCAGACTGTCTGGAGATCTGTCTAGAGTGTTGCTCCATCTGCTTCCCCACGTAGAAAACAAATTAAAATTACGAAGATTTTTTTATTTTTTTTATAAGGAAAAACAGGTCATTTTACGAAGAAATATCTTGAAAAATTTGGATTAAAAAAAAAAAAAATGTTTTTTTTTTATGAAGGTCATTTTACGAAAAGAAATCTTGAAAAATTGCAATTTTTTTTTGTAAAATATATTGTAATGTAATTTTTTTTTTTTAGTGTTGCTCTATTTGTTTCCCCAAGTAAAAAAACACACAAAAAAAGTTATGAAGATTTTATTATATTTTATGAGGAAAAACAAGTAATTTTTTGAAAGAAATATCTTGAAAAATTGTGATTTAAATTTTTATTTTTTATTTTTTTATGAAGAAGAAAAAAGTAATTTTGCGGAAAAAAATATTGAATTTTTTTTTTTGTAAAATATATTGTAATGTAATTTTTTTTTATTTTTTAGTGTTGCTCTATCTGTTTCCCCACGTAGAAAAACATTTTTTTTTTTTTAACAATTTTAAAGATTTTTTTTCGTAGAATTACTTTTGTAACATAAAAAAAAATCTTGAAAATTGTGATTTTTTTTTTGTTAAATTATGGAGTCCGATTCCCACCAGTAGAATTTTTTTTTTAATTATTTTATTTTTATTTTTTTTTATGACGAAGAAAAAAGTCATTTTGAGGAAAATAATATTGAAAAATTGCGATTTCTTTTTGTAAAATATATTGTAATGTAATTATTTTTTTTTTTTGCACAATATGTCTCTCCACTCAGAAGCAGCCAGTCATTTAGAGAGAAAGAAATCGTAATTAAAAAAAATAAAATGCGTGAAGTTGCGATTTTATTAAATATTGATGACACTCCCACACTCCTGCTGGACTGTGGGTCATCAGGCTGTTTAGAGATCTGTCTAGAGTGTTGCTCCATCTGTTTCCCCACGTAGAAAATTAATTTAAATTACGAAGATTTTTTATTTTTTTTATGAGGAAAAACAAGTCATTTTACGAAAAAATATCTTGAAAAATTTTGATTTTAAAATATTTTTTTTATTATTTTATTTTTTTTATGAAGAAGAAAAAAGTAATTTTGCGGATTTTTTTTTTTTTGTAAAATATATTGTAATGTAATTTTTTTTTAGTGTTGCTCTATTTGTTTCCCCACGTAGAAAACACAAAAAAAAAAGAAATTACGAAGATTTTTTTTTTTATGAGGAAAAACAAGTAATGTTACGAAAAAAATTGTTAAATTATGGAGGCCAGTAGAAATTTTTTTTTAAATTTTTTAATTATTTAATTTTTATTTTATGAAGAAAAAAAAGTAATTTTGAGGAAAATAATCTTGAAAAATTGCGATTTTTTTTTTGTAAAATATATTGTCATTTAATTATTATTTTTTTTGCTCAATATGTTTCCCCACTCAGAAGCAGCCAGTCATTTACAGAGAAAAAAATCATAATAAAAAAAAAAGAAAATGCGTGAAGTTGCAATTTTATTAAATATTGATGACACTCCCACACTCCTGCTGGACTGTGGCTCATCAGACTGTTTAGAGATCTGTCTAGTGTTGCTCAATCTGTTTCCCCACGTAAAAAACAAATTAAAATTACGAAGATTTTTTTTTATGAAGAAAAACAAGTCATTTTACGAAAGAATATCTTGAAAAATTGTGATTTTAAAATAATTATTTTTTTTATTTTTTATTTATTTTATGAAGAAGAAAAAAGTAATTTTGTGTAAAAAAATATTGAACAATTGCAATTTTTTTTGTAAAATATATTGTAATGTAATTTTTTTTTTTTTTGCTCAATATGTTTCCCCACTCAGAAGCAGCCAGTCATTTAGAGAGAAAGAAATCGTAATAAAAAATAAAAAAATGCTACGGGTTTTATATATTGTTTTCCCACGTAGAACGGCCAGCCAATCACAGACAGACTACAATATGATGTCATTGAAAATTACTAAAATTACTACTATTTTTTTTTGCGTTTTTATTTTTTTATTTTTTATTAACTTTTCTTGCGTTTCTTTTTGCTTAATAAAAGAACAAATAGTGAAAGAACTATGACGAAATACTCAATATGACTCTAGCCAATAACAGACGGACTACAGTATGATGTCATCGTAAATACTGCTGCATTGCATTGTGGTCAAGAGATAAGATGTAATGAAATGAATATCGTTGTAATTTCACAAGAAAAAATTCGTAATTTTACATGAAAAATATTCTTGTGAGATTGTGTTTTTTTTGTTTTCGAGCCATTGTGCCCCTGAAGGTGGCCTTAGCACTCAGCTGTACAAATATATGTTTGTGTTTGTTTGTTTTTTTTAAATTGCAGATTGAATAAAATATTGAAGGAAAACTGAGACTGAACGTAGATCTTTTATATGGGATTCAGACCAGAGCAAAGGCATTAAGAAAAACTATATTAAAAAATATCATTCACTGCACTGATGGTCTCGTTTTGCT
>CM047511.1:33476621-33479121 GCA_026122265.1 Ammodytes dubius | reverse complement strand
CCCCGTCTCCCCGCCACATGTCCAAGTGTCCCTGGGCAAAGAGACACTGAACCCTAAATGTCTCCTGATAGTTAGCTTGCACCCTGTGTGGTAGCTGCTGCTGCTATCGGTGTATGAATGAATGTGTTTGTGAATGGGTGAATGTGTACAAAACAATGTAAAGCACTTTGGGTCTGTGAAAAACCAGGGAAAAGAGCTTTATAAGTGGAGTCTATTTACCAAAATAAAAATAAAATGTATCGTGAAAAAAGAATCCTTACAAAATAAAAGCTCTTCTAGATCCGTCCAATCAACGATGTCGTTCTCTGTGATGTCACGTTTTTTTTTTCATGTTAAAAAAACAAAAAAAAACATTAAAACTCGACAAAAAATAATAAAAAGTTCTTTCAAATTAAAATCCCTCTCAGCTCCCGACCAATAGTATGGCTGCGTTCGCCGTGATGTCATCAAAGGGGACATCAGGATATCTCCCAGTGTGTGTGTGTGTGTGTGTGTGTGTGTGTGTGTGTGTGTGTGTGTGTGTGTGTATGTGTCTGTCTGTCTGTCTGTCTGTGTGTGTGTGTGTGTGTGTGTGTGTCTGTCTGTCTGTGTTTGTGTGTGTACAGAGCAGGAGCCCGTTTTTTTTCCATTGTTCGTTATGATTAAAAAAAAAAAAAAAAAAAAAAAACTTTCTCTCAAATCAAAGATCCCTCTCAGCTCCCAGTAGACCAATCGTATGGCTGTGTTGGCTGTGATGTCATCAGAGGTCGTCATCGTCATCGTTGTCCATGCTGAAGCTGCTGGTTGGGCTGCTGGCGCCGCAGGAGAGCAGAGGGTCCAACAGCTGACCGGGGGACATCAGCATATCGCCCAGAGTGTGTGACATGAACAGGCCTCCTAAGAGGAGAGAGAGAGACAGACGGAGAGACAGAGAGAGAGACATTAGATACTGTATATAGTCGCGCTCCAGTTTCAGTTGAATGCTGCGTTCTTTTATACTCGGAAGAAGGAGATTTCCGACTTGGTAGTTCCGAGTTCCGACCTGTGATACTTTTTCATAGAAGCCTCGGTGGAGAACCAGGCTGACAGCCGCGCAACCTGAACACTCTACCGTCAAATACAGGGTTAGGAGTTAAAGTTATTGGGGGATGAGATCAGCAAATAAAGCTGGTCAAATAACTAAAGGAAGTCCCCCGCTCGGAATATTGAATTAACTTTTTAATTAAATAATCACAATCGCGTTTGCGGAAATAATATTAATCTCAAAAGGAATCTAGTTGTAGTCTTGCAATATGAGACCCCTGTCTTTTCAAAATCTCACTCTATGACTGAAAACTAATGACTAGTTGTCTTCAGGTGTGAGTTGTCTTTAGATGTAAGAGGGTTTCAGTCTTTTCAAAGTCTTTTCAAAGTCTTTTAAAAGTCCTCTAGTGTAAGCCCAGCATGAGTTTGCATATCTCGCCAAACCCTCGCTAAGTTGTCTCACACTTCTCACACTTTCTGACTCGCGGAGACTAAATTGAGAAGGGTTTGCGACGCGTTCGAGACACCTGCGACGACTCTGAGACTATTTTGAGAGTAGATTTGTCGCACACATTTTTACAACATGTTCAAAATCCAAGCGGTAAAAACCTGGACGTTAGCCTCACCTCCGTTTGCCTCGTCAAAGATGGACGCCGCCGTGTTTGGTACGTCAAAGATGGCCGACCCATTCAAGATGGCGGCGGCTGGTTCCTCCAGGTCGGTGAAGCTCAAAGCATCCAGCCCGAGGGAGGGGGAGGGCAGGGAGGGGAGGGAGGGGAGGGAGGGGAGGGAGGGGAGGGGAGGGCAGGGAGGGAGGAGGGGGGGAGGGAGGGGAGGGAGGGCAGGGAGGGGAGGGAGGGGAGGGAGGGGAGGGAGGGGAGGGAGGGCAGGGAGGGGGCAGAGAGGGGGGCTGGGGAAGAGAGACGCATCTGGATCTCCAATTCCTGGAATGAATGTACATTAGTTTGTAGTTTGTATTAGTATTTATAATAATAATAATAATAATAATAATAATAATAATAATAATAATAATAATAATAATAATAATAATAATAATAATGGATTGGATTTATAAAGCTCTTTTCCAGGCACTCAAAGCTCTTTACAGGGTTCCAGGTTCCATTCATTCACACACAGTCATACCGGTAGTGGTAAACTACCATAGTAGCCACAGCTGCCCTGGGGCAGACTGACGGAAGCGTGGCTGCCATTCAGCGCCTACGGCCCCTCAGACCACCACCTCAAACACACAGCAGTCATACACATTCACACCAGGCAAGGTGGGTGAAGTGTCTTGCCCAAGGACACAACAACCATGACACAGGTGGCAGGGCGGGGATCGAACCGCCAACCCCTTCGATCATTGGCCGACCCGCTCTTCCACCTGAGCCACAGTCGCCCCAACGAATTTATGACAATTTTTGGAAGTCATAAACCCCCTCACACACACTCACTCACTCACACACTCACTCACTCACACACACACACCCCCCCACCC
>CM047511.1:33471626-33474021 GCA_026122265.1 Ammodytes dubius | reverse complement strand
AAATGGTGGTACAGGAGGAGATATTCACTGATTTTGACAACAAGCGTTCTCCAGAATCACTGACTACACCTTTAAATACCTTCTAGACTCTGCAGGTGAATAGAGTAACATGTTTTACTTATAGATTTCATCATGAAACTTTGCCAGTTGATTACTGATATTAAAACAATAACTTTTTATAAAATGTTTTCAAAAATGTTTAAATAATATTAGGCCTGATTATACTGTATATATTTCAATAAGTAAGATTAAAGGTGGAGTCAGTGATTCTTGAGAATGTCTGTTGTCAATTCCCTTTTTTTTGCTAGCAACCTGCCCCATTTACAGAGCCCAGGCTGCGTATAAACACCAGATTTTTTTTCCAGCTCACACACAGTACAGATAGGTAGGTAGATAGATAGATAGATAGATAGATAGATAGATAGATAGATAGATAGATAGACAGACAGACAGACAGACAGACAGACAGACAGACAGACAGACAGACAGACAGACAGACAGACAGACAGACAGACAGACAGACAGACAGACAGACAGACAGACAGACAGATACTCACTCAGGTTGTGGCTGTCTTTCTTCTGTCTCTCTTTGATCATCGCTTTGGAATCTGTTTCTACAACAACAAGGAAATCATCATCACTCTGCCCCTACAGGACACATGTGGAACTGCAGACAGATTCTTTATTGCAGTGGTTCTCAATTCTTTTCCGTCATGCCCCCCCTAGGGGACAGAAATGTTTTCGCGCCCCCCCTAAACTGAAATGCTATTGAGAACCTGCTAATATTTATTTATTTATCTATACAAAACCACTGTATGAGTTTCTGGCACAAGCATTCTGCATACAATCACCTTATTATCAAATTAGATAACAAAAATTAGCTTAGATAACTTCTGCAGCAAAAAAATTCAAAGTTCAGATTATTAGCTCAATTTGTAACATTTAAACAAGACTGCTCAGTCTGTGTGAATCTCAGGACAGAGAAACAAGAGCAAATGATTCACTGAGGTTTGCATTTCATTCAAAACATTTTTTTAACTGTAAACATAGTTAAGGTGGTGTTTTTTTTATTATTATAGGCCAATAGGCCTTCTGTGATGCGATAACCAATAATTCATTAATGTTATTATTAGTCTACTTGCTTGATTTCTTTTTAAATAGCCTACAGAGACACTTGGAGACACGTGGACATTTATTTACTGCAAATCGCGGCCTTTCGGTCTTACGTTTAATTTGATTTACTAAGTTAGTAAAAGTTGAAAGGTTTTTAAACTCGACCAGATTCAGTCACACACACACACACACACACACACACACACACACACACACACAGCCACAGTCTCACTCATACACACACACACACACACACACACACACACACACACACACACACAGTCTCACTCATACACACACAGTCTCACACACACACACACACCACAGCCACAGTCTCACTCATACACACACAGTCTCACACACACACACACACACACACAGCCACAGTCTCACTCATACACACACAGTCTCACACACACACACACAGTCTCACACACACACACACAGAAGTTTTGTTCTTGGAGTTTGGGGAACGGGAAGTGGGAACTGATGATGTGGGAAAATACTACTGGTGGCAGTGTGTGTGTGTGTGTGTGTGTGTGTGTGTGTGTGTGTGTGTGTGTGTGTGTGTGTGTGTGTGTGTGTGTGTGTGTGTGTGTGTGTGTGTGTGTGTGTGTGTTCGTCAGAGGAAGTTGTGATGCTGACTCAACAAACTTAAAAAGTACAAGAAAAAAACATGTGTTTCCCAAGAAGTCTCTACGAGGAACTTTTAAATATTTCTGAAACAGTCTCATTTCTCCTCTGATGATCATAAATTACATGTAACAGCAAACCAGACCGTCAGTGCAAAGAATGCTATTTTTATATAGTTTTTCTTAATGCCTTTGTCATGGGTATACGCTCACCCAGGAACAACAGCTGGCGTGGTAAAAACACTACCGCTTTAGTCCAAAGGGGGGACGCTAGAATTAACACAAAATGGAAGTTCCTTTGAGGAACTTAGTTTTAAGTTAATTTAAGTTTTTAATAGTTTTAGTTGTAAACTCAAAACTTGATAATCTTGTGTGTGTGTGTTTCTATGTGTGCGTGTGTGTTTCTATGTGTTTGTGTGTCTCTGTCTGTCTGTCTGTGTGTGTGTGTGTGTTTCTATGTGTGTGTGTGTGTGTGTGTGTGTGTGTCTGTCTGTGTGTGTGTGTGTGTGTGTGTGTGTGTGTGTGTGTGTGTCTGTCTGTGTGTGTGTGTGTGTGTCTGTCTGTGTTTGTGCTGTGTGTGTGTGTGTGTGTGTGTGTGTGTGTGTGTGACCCACCGTTCAGCTCAGTCTTGACGTGGTGCAGGTCGGCAG
>CM047511.1:33464126-33466626 GCA_026122265.1 Ammodytes dubius | reverse complement strand
TCCAGACTGATGATGTCATCGATGACCATCTCCTCCATCTGAACGGACCAATCACAGAGCACACAGGGTTAATACTGAGAGCTGGTTGGCTGGAGCCGCGGAGTCACTTTCATTTTATTTTTATTTTTTTTTAAGATAATTTTTTGTCATATTCAAGCTTTATTAGACAGTGCAGAGTTGAAATGGAGAGACAGAGAGAGAGAGAGAGAGAGAGAGAGAGAGAGAGAGAGAGAGAGAGAGAGAGAGAGAGAGAGGGGGATAGCTTTATTAGACAGTACAGAGTTGAAATGGGAAGAGAGAGAAGAGAGAGAGAGAGAGAGAGAGAGAGAGAGAGAGAGAGAGAGAGAGAGAGAGAGAGAGAGAGGGGGGGGATGACCTGCAGTAAAGGTCCACGGGTCGGATTTGAACCCGCGACCACTGCAATGAAGGCCGGAGCCAATATGGTACACGCTCTATCCACTACAGCACCCCGTCACTTTCATTCTTATGTGTGTATGTAAATATGTTTATAATACATTTTACAGCTCTGGAAAACCTTCAGAGACCAGTCTGGATTGTTCTTCAATCTTCATCTCTACATTACTTAATGGAAATGCTCTTTAATGACGAAAAGTGTATTGTGAATTTGGTAGAAATGTTGTCAGTAGTTTATATTATAAAACCAAAATGTTCATTCAACTCAAACATAATTAAAGTAAGCTAGGAGGAACTTTTAAATATTTTTTTTTTTGTATTATCTTTCAATAACTTGTTTGGTTTAACTGGCACACACACACACACACACAAACACACACACACAGACAGACATACTTACATACACACACACACACACACACACACACACACACACACACACACACACACACACACACACACACACACACACACACACACACACACACACTCACACACGCTGACTGTGTTCCTCTCTAGCAGCTGACTCAGACAGGAAGCTGGTGGAGCTGCTGACTTTACTTAAACTGCTCAACTGTTTCCATGACATTTTACCCAATTTACCAAATAACATTATTCAGGCCTGTGTGTGTGTGTGTGTGTGTGTGTGTGTGTGTGTGTGTGTGTGTGTGTGTGTGTGTGTGTGTGTGTGTGTGTGTGTGTGTGTGTGTGTGTGTGTTTTATGTTGAATACTTATGTACAAGTGATTTTCTTTGTTTTTTATTTGTAATACATTTGCAGAAATCTCAAACTAACTTTTTTTCAGTTGTCATTATGGGGTTTTATGTGTGGATTTTTGAGGATTTTTTAAAAATGTAATCCAGATTTATTTCAGGCTGTAACAGAACGCCATGTGGACAAAGTTAATCGAGTATAATGTATAGAGGCCAGGCCCAAGCTTTAGGCCCTGAGATGCTGTGCCGCGGATATACTTCTTGAGTCTTTCTTGCAGTTAAAAACATTTGTTTAGTTTACTTTTACTTCATTTAGCTTCAAACTATAAACCCAACATACAAACACAGACCCTGAGGTGACGTGGGTTATGTGTGTTTGGTCAAAAACTGTTTCTATGCTCGGGTAGCAACTGTGGAACCAGAGATTGATTCCTACTTTTATACAAGAGCGCTAATTGGCTCTTACACACTGTATACACGTCTCAAAACCTACCTTTTTAGTCTTTAGGCTTTTTAATCACAGAACTTATTTGTTTGATCTTTTAGATATTTAGATATTTACCTTCTAACAGTCAGAGAGATATGCGAGTCACAGACAGACACACAGACAGGCAGACGTTTCTTGCTTGATAGACAGACAGACAGACAGATAGACAGATAGACAGATAGATAGATAGATAGATAGATAGATAGATAGATAGATAGATAGATAGATAGATAGATAGATGGATAGATAGATAGATAGATAGATAGATAGATAGATAGATAGATAGATAGATAGATAGATAGATAGATAGATAGATAGATAGATAGATAGATAGATAGATAGATAGATAGATAGATAGATAGATAGATAGATAGATAGATAGATAGATAGATAGATAGATAGATAGATAGTAGTAGATAGATAGATAGATAGATAGACAGACAGATAGATAGATAGATAGATAGATAGATAGATAGATAGATAGATGGATAGATAGATAGATAGATAGATAGATAGATAGATAGATAGATAGATAGATAGATAGATAGATAGATAGATAGATAGATATTGGTATGTGTAGGCTTCATATTTACCTGCTTCTTGCGGTCTCCATGCTGTAGCTTGTGGGCGGGGCTTAGGGCTGCTGCTGGCTCGTGATTGGCCGAGAGGTACTGCTTGACCTGCTGTCTCTGGCTGGCCTGGATGTGATACCTGGTGGGGTTCTCCAGGTGAGTCTGCACCTGAGGGGGACAGAGAGAGAGAGGGGGGAGGGGTTAGTTAACATCTCTGCTGAATACATTTATTTTTGTTCTTTTATGTGTTGTTTTTACATGTTAGAAATTAAGCCTTCATTCACTCATTCATATTCTGTCGACATTCATGTGCT
>CM047511.1:33449126-33456626 GCA_026122265.1 Ammodytes dubius | reverse complement strand
CAAATAGGGATTTTTTTTTATAAGCTGTTGAACTCTATTTGATGAAATAAAGACAATATATGCACTCCTATGTCGTTGTAGTGTTTTACAATATATGTAGCTAGTGGTGCTCATCAATTTTAGGCATTTTTTTCTGGCCCCTCATTTTGGGTCATTTCCACCAACCGCCGGCCCCCCCCCCCCCCATTCAAAACTAATTGAAAAGCCCTGCTGTAGGTGAAAAATAAAAAATATTTTAAAAATACTTTTCCTATTATTATAAATTAGTTTATAAGCTGTGAAACCAATTTTCTTATACAACAAAAATATGTAAAAAAAAAAAATAATTTAGAATGAGAAATTTCAAAAAATATTTACTGCCATTCTTTATTATTTTGAAACTGTGAAACAAATTTTTATTTTCTCAATATTTTTTTTTTACAACAAAAACTTTGTTCCACTTTGTTTTTAAATAAAAGTGGAGAGCTGTTTTCTATCTGTCCTATTTCTATGAGTGAGTCATCCTCAGGGGGCGGGTCTTACGGTCTGGACTGATCTCCTCTCGACCAATCAGGTGCGTCTGTTCCCTCCAGCGGCCAATAGGATCACAGCCTGGTTCGCTCACAGCCAATCAGCGTCCGCCTGCTGCCGTGGAAGCGAGGGCGCCATCTTGTTTGTTTTCGTCTCGGTCTCATCCCACACACCCACACACACACACACGCACGCACGCACGCACACACACACACACACACACACACACACACACACACACACACACACACACACACACACACACGCACACACGCACGCACGCACACACACACACACACACACACACACACACGCACACACATATCCCTGTTACGGGAAGCAGCGCGCGGGGAAATCCCACTGAATCCGAGGTTACGTCAGCGCGTCAGCTGAGAACAGAGTGACGTGAGAGCCGACCAATCAGAGGGCAGGACAGAGGCGTAGAGGCGGGACTGGCTTCACCTTGAGAAGACAGGTTTATATAGGATCTATGGTTTACGCCCTTTTATACACTATCTATGGTTTAGGCCTAATGATAGTAGCAATAATCTAATGTTTTATACCTCTGAAGACTTTTCTGTTTCCATTTTAACCTGTCATTTTTATTTTATTTATATTTATATTTTCCATTTCTATTAATTCGCTTTTAAATGTTTTATTCATTCGCTTTTCTAATGTGTAGGGTGAGTTGCCCTAATGTGGGACACTGCCTAATGTGGGACACTTAAGGTCTAGAGCATTTATCTCTTATTTCTGACACATGTAAATAGATAATATTGTTGTCAAATCCAAGCAGGGATACCCTGTGATTGAAATCACATGAATTCACAATTTTGATTATAAAGATAAGGGAGTCAAAAAGGAAGTAAACCATGTGAAGTCCAGAAAAAGGACAGTGACATAGGTTTGAGAGAAACTCAATGCTAAGGCTATACATTTTTCATTAACAAAACAATGTTGCCATTTGTTATCAGATTATGTTTATGATACAACTATGCATCAAAGTATGCAATAATATTGGGAAAATGTTTTACGTTTTTTTCTTCTTCAATCAATCTTTAGCTGTCCCACATTCGGAAAGGTGTTTCCAAAAGTGGGACAGCATGATTTGCCTAATCTGGGACAGTCATTTAAAGTGGGGGAATACACATGTAGGAAAATCAAATGTGCAATATTAATTTTATTCAAGGTTTACAGGTCCAATACTCTTATAACGAAAGCTTCCCTGAAGCAAATAGAAATTAATTCAATCCTGTGCCTAGGAAATAGTAATTTTCTCATGTTTTATGTTAACTCAATGCAATGTATTACAGGTCAGGCTATAATGGCAAAGCGCAGAGTTGGGATATGAAGCCAGGGCAAGAAAAGTATTGTTCAAATTGAAACCATCAAACCTGAGTAATGTACCTAAGACCAAGAGTGTTAATGAGCAGATAAGTTTGACTTGAATTAGTTAAGGGAATATTGTTTTTTTCCTGCATAATACAGACTGTCCCAGATTAGAGCGAGACACTGTCCCACATTAGGCAAACCCATTTTCTTGAGCAATTTTACACATAGACCACTAATATACGTGCCATTACTTCTCCGAGAATGATATCTGAATTATTTCTTCTCTTTTAATTAGCCAACATCTTGGGGATTTCAGAATGGTATCATGTATGGGTCAAATGTATTGGCTTCATATGTTAATATCGTACATAAATTGAAATTGCAAAAAGTGTCCCACATTAGGGCAACTCACCCCTATTGTGTATTGTAATCTTGCCCCTGTAAAGCACTTTGAATGGCCTTGTGTCTGAATTGCGCTATAGAAATACACTTGCCTTGCCTTGCCCATGTTGTTCTTATTTGGTCAAAATTCAAAATAATAAAAATAGACATTTAGCTGTACTTACTTTTATTTAAATCTCACGTACCCACATTTAAGATTGACTGCTCTTAAGCAACGCAATTACGTTTTTTAGAGGAATACTCCACCCATATGGAACCGGCATTCTATCATCATAAAATCACTATTATAATATAATGAATGAGGTTTTTCTTCCCTCAGTCTTCCCTTGGCCCAGCTGTCCTGTTAATCCCATGTGTGACAACAACACGCATGGTAAAAATGTAGGGTTAGACAGTGAGACCATAAAACACTCTTTCTGCCTTTTCTCAGGCTAGGATGAACCGATTTCTAAAAAGTTTGCACATTTATACTACATAGGATCTCAGAGTTCAATACACCTTCATATTTCCACTGGTGAAGTAGGTCTTTATATAGTTCTATCAGTTGTAGCGAAAGTAGCAGCAGCTAACGTATCAACCTGACATCAACTGCTTCATGATGTAAGAGTGTGTGTGTGTGTGTGTGTGTGTGTGTGTGTGTGTGTGTGTGTGTGTGTGTGTGTGTGTGTGTGTGTGTGTGTGTGTGAGTGAGTGAGTGAGTGAGTGAGTGAGTGAGTGAGTGAGTGAGTGATGTGTGTGTGTGTGAGTGAGTGAGTGAGTGAGTGTGTGTGTGTGTGTGTGTGTGTGTGTGTGTGTGTGTGTGTGTGTGTGTGTGTGTGTGTGTGTGTGTGTGTGTGTGTGACATCAACTGTTTCATGATGTAAGAAAAAAAACTATAATTTTTTATACTTTATTTAATTTCATTTCATAACGTCGTAAACATCTTCATGTATTTCTTACAGAGGTGCATGATGGGATGAAGTGGCCGGCCACTAACCAATAACCTGCCACCAATTAATAAATCAATTAACAATCCATTCAATTAATCAATTAATACTCAATTCAATTATATTCATTTTATAATCATGACAATATAGCAGAAATACAACAGGAAGAAAACAATACAAATGTTCTGCTGTCGAAATAATGTAATATGTAAAGGTGTAGTCAGTGATTCTGGAGAACGCTTGTTGTCAAAATCACTTTTTTGTCAAAATCAGTGAATATCTCCTCATGATCCGCTGCCTGTCTGTACTGTGTGTGTGCTGGAAAAAAATCTAGTGTTAATACACAGCCTAGGCTCTGTAAAACGGACAAGTGTTCTCCAGAATCACTGACTCCACCTTTAAGTTGGAACTCTTGCTTATGTTGGAACAATTTCAGCTGGTGCCACACACACACACACACACACACACACAGACAGAGACAGACACACACACACACACACACACACACACACACACACACACACACACACACAGACACAGACACACACGCACACACACACACACACAGACAGACAGAGACACACACACACACACACAGATGTGATGAGCAGAAATCAATAAAGATGAGACAGAAACAGACAAATAATAATAAAAATACTTTGGATTAAAAATGGTCATAAATACGATTCCACCGACTGTAATCCATTCACTGATTTGGCACAATATCAAAACCAATAAATCTCATAGTGTAGGCGCACACACACACACACACACACACACACACACACACACACACACACAGACACACACACACACACACACACACACACACACACACACGCACAACGCACAAACACACACAAACACACACACACACACACACACACACACACACAACACACACACACACACACACACACACACACACACACACACAACACCACACACACACAAAACAGACACACACGCACACACACACACAGACTGTAAAAGGCAAAATACTGAATAATCATCTTGAATGGGACATGAAACATACAACAGAACAAATTTAAACCAGTTAGAAACCACCATAGAGCCTGTTTCCCCTTTCCTACCAGTGTAGGCTGGGGGCCCGAGTGAGAATACCACAAACTCTAAATTTATATTCACAAATGTAGTTTTTTTTTTTTAAGTAAAGTACATTTTCGTTGATTTAAAAAATTACTTTAAACTAGTTTTTCAATATTTAAAAATGGTGGAAAAAAGAAATGCCTTGAGACCTGTTAATTTAGTTGAAATATATTTTTTTGTTGTAAGAGATTTATATACTCATTTCAATCACACAAGGTTAGCGTTACCGGCTAACGGTTTAGCTTCCGGCCACTTCAACTCATTGTGACACCATTTCTTTATGACATAAACCCGCCATGACACGCAGGGCAGAGCACCTAGTGACACATTTAAAGGAACAGTGCAACATTTACAGAAATTAATAATTTTTTTAATTGTTTTGTAACCGAGGAATTTTCAGTGTGTTAATTCTAGCGCCCCCCTTTGGACAAAAGCAGTAGTGTTTTTACCACGCCAGCTTTTGTTCCTGGGTGAGCCATTAAGAAAAACTATATAAAAATAGCATTCTTTGCACTGATGGTCTCGTTTGCTGTTACATGTAATTCATGATCATCAGAGGAGAAATGAGACTGTTTCAGAAATATTTAAAATTTCCTCGTAGCACCTTTAAATTAGGATTTACGGGTTGGGGAAGTTTCTTTAATCTAAAATGTCAAAACTGTTCCTTTAAAATTTCACCTTGTCATTGTAAATTGAAACTGTAGATCCAAAATGGCCGCCACTGAAAGCCTGTATGACCTTTGACCTTTTACACAAGTCACATGACCCACTGTGAGGTCACGGGAACGAATAAATTATATTTACAAAATCTTCTTTTAATCTCTTTTTGTTTTTCTTCTTCTTCTTGCATCAAGCAAAACATCAAACACAACCCGGACAATATCCAACGAGAAATCTGTTTCCACTTGACTGTGTGTGTGTGTGTGTGTGTGTGTGTGTGTGTGTGTGTGTGTGTGTGTGTGTTGTGTGTGTGTGTGTGTGTGTGTGTGTGTGTGTGTGTGTGTGTGTGTGTGTGTTTCCACTTCTTCAGATTAACAGCAATAATTATAATATTCATCATATTTCACTATCAAAACACTTTGTCCAAAAGATTTATACACATACAGAGAGAGAGAGAGAGAGAGAGAGGGAGAGAAGGAGGGACGGAGAGGGAGAGAGAGAGAGAGAGGGAAAGGGAGAGAGAGAGAGAGACAGAGAGGGAGAGAAAGAGAGAGAAAGATAAACAGAGAGAGGGATAGACAGAGACAGAGAAAGAGAGACAGACGGAGAAATAGAGAGAGAGGGAGAGAGAGAGAGAGAGAGAGAGGGAGAAGGAGGAAGAGAGGAAGAGAGAGAGAAGGAGAGGGAGAGACAGAGAGACAGACGGAGAAATAGAGAGAGAGTGAGAGAGAGTGAGGGAGAGAGAGAGACAGAGAAAGAGAGAGAAATGTCGCACCACTGGAAGTAACTGAACATTGTAAAACATTTTTTTTCAAAGTCTTTTTTTTTCTTCTGGCTTCAAATCAAACTTCGTTCCAACGTCCAGAATGAATGAATGAATGAATGAATGAATGAATCCATTAACTCTGGTTCACTGTTCACTGAATGAATCCATTAACTCTGGTTCACTGTTCACTCCAATGTCTCTGTCTCCGTCGTAAAAATCTCTTTCAATTTCAACTTTGTACATCCAACGATAAGAAAAAAGAATAACCCAACACCACCACTGTTCTGAAGGCCTTAACCGACATGCCCACAGATTCTTTATTTTTTATTTAATATTAAAAGGTGCTGCGAGGAACTTTTCAGTTTGTGTTAATTCTAGTGGCCCCTTTGGACTAAAAGCGGTAGTGTTTTTCACCACGCCAGCTGTTGTTCCTGGGTGAGCGTATATACCCATGACAAAGGCATTAAGAAAAACTATATAAAAATAGCATTCTTTGCACTGATGGTCTCGTTTGCTGTTACATGTAATTTATGATCATCAGAGGAACAATTAGACTGTTTCAGAAATATTTAAAAAGTTCCTCGTAGCAGCTTTAAATGTAGTGTTACTCTACACACAGACAGGTGACTGATTGGTGAGTTAGGCAAAGTGGAAAAAGGGTCAAATAAAATAAAATAAAAAAATCTTCAGGGGAATATCTGGGTTTAAAATTTTCAAATGTCTTTTAAGTGCATCTAATAAAGGACACACACAAGTCTTTTTTTCCACGCGGTTTCTGTCCATTCAATAGTTTGTACAGACGTCCTCTGTCCGCTATCGAAACCAGCACTGAAGAATTATATATATATATATTCTAAAACCTGTTAAAATCTTTTCTTAAATAAGTAATCGTGTCTTGTTGAAAGTCCGTTTTGTGCTTGTGGTTGATTCGTTCCATTCTTGTTTCACTGAGATGGATAAGAGTTGTTGCAGCCTATAACCATTATGTCCATTAATATGTTTTGCCTTCAAAATTAAAATCATATCTTTGTCGCGTGTGTTTTAAAGTATACTTGGTTCTATATTTATGTGTGTAGAATAGGTCATATAAGGTATTTTGTTTAAATTTTTTTTTTCTTGGAGTGAATATTTCTCTCCCTACTTTCTGAATTGGTATCGGCCCCAAAAAAAATAATCCGTTTAAATCCATGGCAGGAATCCAGACTGAGGGAGGGGTAGAAAAAACGTTTGTGGTTTTTGGAGTTTAAGATGAAAGTTTCCAGGAAGAATCTACAAGGAAGGCTTTTCTGTTTCCATTTTAACCTGTACTTTTTATTTTATTTAAATGTTTTACTTCTTTTCATTCGCTTTTAAATGTCTTCTAATGTGTATTATGTATTCTAATCTTGCCCCTGTAAAGCACTTTGAGTGGCCTTGTGTTTGAATTGTGCTATAGAAATAAACTTGCCTTGCCTACATTTGACTGTGACGCCATATTGATTTAACGGTCCGGGGGTCAGTCATGCAACACGTGTGTATTTAAGTTAAAATATCACACTTTTGAAATTCAGAAATTTACCAAGGAATTAATTTTATAAAAGGGCTTTTAAATGCCCAAGTAAAATGGATAATCTTTTTGTTGTTAATTAATCGGTACGCTATTTATGTGCATTTTGCAAAGCCAGAGTCGAAAATGGACAGCTGGTAACAGAACTACAAAATAAAAACTGTTCGATTTTGTACTGATTTTAAATTTAATCGACTATTATATATCGTTTATCGGAATTAATTTTTTAATTTTTTTGTTGCGATCCG
>CM047511.1:33416626-33419126 GCA_026122265.1 Ammodytes dubius | reverse complement strand
CTGTCTCTCCATCAGGAGAACCAACAGGACTGAAACGGAGCAGTCGGGCATTTGAGGACAAAATCAAAAATTCTCAAGGAAAAATGTCTGTCTAGTTTACTAATCCATCTTCATCTCCATTTAGGAAAGTTCCGTTTTATTCAAGTGTATTTGAAACATTGCATTGATAATCTAGAATCCTCCCTCAGTGTTGGTTGTGGCGACATGATATAAATTGAGACCAAATAAAGTCAGCCTAACTCTACATTGTTTATTTGTTTAATTTGATGTACGGCTCAGCCTCTTGGTTTAAAGTGCTTTACTGACACGTGTGTGACAGAGAAACCGATTTTCTAAAGTTAGCAGACAGACGTTTTGTGTACAGAGCAGAAAATTAAGATTCCCTCACCATCTTTCAGTACTTTTTACTATAGTTGTTGTTGTATATGTTGTTCCTCTTTGCATTGAAATGTGACTTCTTGAAAAGGGCTATATACGTTTTATCTACTAATATTATTATGCTATTATACTATAACAGAAGTTTACTCAAACGTATCCATCCATCCATCTATCTATCTATCTATCTATCTATCTATCTATCTATCTATCTATCTATCTATCTATCTATCTATCCATCCATCCATCCATCTATCCATGTGCCCCTCTGTAAAATGACTATAGTGTAAACCTATATCAGTCTCTTGTCCATCTCCAGTCTTTGTATTCCAAGAGTTAAATCCGTTTCAGAAGCAAATCGTCCACAGACCAACACAGAGCAGAGCTGAGCCGATAGTGATTCACAGCTTGGTTCTTCTGGCTCCAACTGAAGAAGGTTCAAAATCCACGAAGGAAAAGACAAAAAGTTCCAACGCAAAAACAATTCTTAACTTCAACTGAAAACTGTTTAAACTGTTTAGACTGTTGGTGATTTAAACTGCGTCTGCTTCTCTGTCACGTCCTCGCAAGACTCTCTCCTTTCATTCCAGTCTGTCCCAATCAGACACACACCACACACACACACACACACACACACACACACACACACACAACACACACACACACACAGTCACACACACACACACACACACACACACACACACACACACACACACACACACACACACAGTCACACACACACACACACACACACAGTCACACACACACACACACACACACAGTCACACACACACACACACACACACACACACACACACACACACACACACACACACACACACAGCTATTCAGCTCCACACTGTAAAAATTTAAAAGTTAGGAAAACTTTTCATTCTCAACTGTCTGCACCAGATTTTTGAGTTCTAAAGCTAAAACTAAACTCTTAAAGCTATAGCGCGTAACTTTTTCACATGAATGAAGGTCTGTTACATTCAAGCCATCGCCATAGATGCACTGACAGTGTTGTTGGAATTACTCAGAATTCCTCATGAGGGGGGCGACAGAAGTTACACACCATAGCTTTAAGTTTGAAGGAAAATTGCCAATTTTTTTTGCCAACTAATGTTCTTTTTGTTGAGATAGTAATAATGGATAGGATTTATATAGCACTTTATTCCCTAAGGACTCAAAGACGCTTTACAGGGTTCCAGGTTCCATTCATTCACACACAGTCATACCGGTGGTGGTAAACTACCATAGTAGCCACAGCTGCCCTGGGGCAGACTGACGGAAGCGTGGCTGCCATTCAGCGCCTACGGCCCCTCCGACCACCACCTCAAACATACAGCAGTCATACACATTCACACCAGGCAAGGTGGGTGAAGTGTCTTGCCCAAGGACACAACAACCATGACACAGGTGGCAGAGCGGGGATCAAACCGCCAACCCTTGGATCGTTGGCCAACCCGCTTAACCACCTGAGCCACGGTTGCCCAAAAAGATAACTTATCATTTATATGTATAAACACGTCTACAAACAGTATTTCATACAGCAACAGATGTGCCAACTAATTCTACGTCCTACAGATAAACAAAACAAAACCAAGTCGATCAAAAATTTTATTCAAACATTAAACAGTGTTAAAACCGTTTGAAAATCTTCCTTAACAAAAAATAATAAGTTGGCAAAACTTTCCTTTTTAGAATTCTTAGTTTGCAGGACTCAAAACTTGAAGGTACATTATGAATGATACGTTATCTCAACTAAAGATCATGGTTGCGTTCCGAATCGCATACTTTCTACTATATAGTATGTAGAAAAAAGATTTAGGATGTCCCGATTCTTGTGGCCAGATTTAGGATGGTTAGAAGTACCCGGATGTCCTACTTCATCCGCCCAAGATTGTTAGTGTTGAAAACTGCATCCTATTTGGGCGAGTCTGACCCACAATCCAGTGCGCACGTGAAGTGACGTCACATCGACGAAGCCTCCATATGAAAACAAACGGGGATGAGACGGATATAAAAGCAAGAGGCAAGATCAAGGAGCCATGTTATGATGAAATAAGAGAGTAAAGTATGTCCCAATAGTATGCCTACTGCATCCTAACTAGATTATTTTTAT
>CM047511.1:33371626-33406626 GCA_026122265.1 Ammodytes dubius | reverse complement strand
GGCTATCCTATTTCCATAGGAACAATCCAGTGAATGTATTGCAGTTTACACATTGCTGCTATAACACCGATGGCTGCCAATTAGAGGACTATTTAAAACAAATGTTTTTGGTTGAAAGTAACATAAATAAGAAAATATGTCGGAGCAAACTATTTACATGTGTAAGTAACAATATCTTGATCATCTGAGTTACCGTGTCGAAATTCAATGTTTGTTATGCTATGGAAATGGCTTTCTGCAACATAGGCTACCTTAGCAGATTGTTATAATTCTGTATTATTTGCATTCAGATTTACCTATGTAACTGACGGTCCATTGCGACTACAAGGGCAAGTGGGCAAGTGGGTTCCATTTAAATCCTCCGCTCCTCCCCCTCCCAGTCTCCCTCCGCTCTCCAAGTTCCCTCCGTGCAACGTATGCTGTTACGTCATACCAAGGGCTGAGGGTAAATGAACAAGGGGAAGTGCAACTACTATTGGAATGCAGGGTAACAACCTTGTCCGCATGAAGTAGGACATCCGGGTACTTCTAACCATCCTAAATCTGGCCACAAGAATCAGGACATCCTAAATCTTTTTTCTACCAAACTAAATAGTAGAAAGTATGCGATTCGGAACGCAAACAGACATTTCATTATGACGCCCTCTGCCCTTAAACTGACCTGTACACTCGCTCACCTCTGATCCCTCGGGGCAAGAAGGGAGGGGCCGACCTGAACTGATGGAGGGAGGGAAAGAGAGAGAGAGAGAGGGGGAGGGAGAGAGAGGGAGAGAGAGAGAGAGAGGGGGGAGGGAGAGAGAGAGAGAGGGAGAGGGAGAGGGAGGGAGAGGGGGAGAGAGAGAGAGAGAGGGGGGGGGGGAGAGAGGGGGGAGGGAGAGAGAGAGAGACAGAGATAGAGAGACACACACACATACACAGACACAGATAGAGAGAGAGGAGAGACAGACACACACACACACACACACACAGCGAGAGAGACAGTCACACCGACACACACACACACACACACACACACACACACACACACACACACACACACACACACACACACAACCCCACACACACACACACACACACACACACACACACACAAACAAACAGAGAGACAGCCACACAGACAGACAGAATTTCATGTCAATTTGAAGTCCTATTTTCTTACTCGCTCCAGTTAAAGATGGAGTCAGTGATTCTGGAAAGTTAAGTTTTATTTTGCTAGTTATGGTGGGCCCTTTGTTTACATACCAGTCAACAGAGCCTAGGCACACACACAGTAGGCTAAAGTCAGGCAGCAGAATATGAGGAGATATTCACGGATTTTAACAAAAAGTGATTTTGACAACAAACGGGATTCCTTATAAAAGGGGCCACTGTAGCCAGCAAACAAAACACAAAAATCTCAACTTCTAAAGCACTTATATCAACTCACCAAAATCACCTGTTGTAAAATCAGTGAATATCTCCTCATGATCCTGTCTACTGTGTATGTGCCGAGGCAAAATACACGTTTACATTATTTGTTTCGGCCACAGATAGTATATCATCAGGTCATCACACAGTACAGACAGGTAGTGGATCATGAGGAGATATTCACTGATTTAGACAAAAAGTGATTTTGACAACAATCGTTCTGCAGAATAACTGACTTCACACTTGTGAAGTAGCCTACTGGTGCATCTCACAAAATTATCATTAAAAGTTCAATTGTAAAAAAAAAAATCTTTCCCACAGGCTAATTGTTTCCCGTTTACCTGCTCAGGTGACACAGCGTGAACCCCAGCGCCATGACGCTCTGGCTCTCTGACGTCATGTCTCTGCAGCGCGTGTCCAGCTGGTCCAACGCACGCGCCCAGCATCCTCCGGTGCGTGAGTGAACCGCGAGTTGACGCATGCGCCTGAGCTCCGTCCGGCCGCGTTCTGCGTCGGAGTCAGAGCCGGCGGAGAGAGACCACAGAGCGGCCAACAGAAACAGAAACATAGCGGCGGTTGTGGTGGGGGTAAAGGAGGCCGCCATGTTTGATATTTACCTGGGTCCGATGGGCCAATCAGGAGACAGATATATACACCTGGTCACAGGTCACCGAGGGGTCACTACTCTGACGTCACAGCTGCTCAGAATTAGACGTAGGTTGCGTTCCGAATCGCATACTCTTTCTTTTTTCTATTCTACATACTACATCCGACGATAAAAAGAATCTAGTTAGGATGCAGTAGACATACTATTGGGACATACTTTTCTCTCTTATTTCATCATAACATTGCGCCTTGATCTTGCCTCTTGCTTTTATATCCGTCGCATCCCCGTTTGTTTTCATAACATGGACCTATAGGCTTCGTCGATGTTACGTCACTTCACGTGCGCACTGGATTGTGGGTCAGAATCGCCCAAATAGGATGCACTTTTCAACACTAACAATCTTGGCCGCATGAAGTAGACCATCCGGGTATTCTAACCATCCTAAATCTGGCCACAAGAATCGGGACATCCTAAATCTTTTTTCTACATACTATATAGTAGAAAGTATGCGATTCGGAACCCAACCTGATTTAAAGGTTTTATTGTTTTTGACCAATTAGCTCGTCTCATTCTCTCTAAGATATATGGAGAACTTTTGGAGAAATATGAAGAATTTTTCAATAAAGTTAATTGAAAATGGTTGGGGTGAGTTACATTTACTGAGAAACGATTATGTTGGGGGCGCCTTTAGCTCAGCAGACCCGGGTTCGCTGTCTTACTTGCAAAAACTTTTTTTAAATATATATTTATTCTGTGGCAAAATTTCGGGGCTGGGCTTTAATCAGGCTAAAAACAAACCAAAATGTTGCAATACTATTATTTATCATTACTTTTACAGTTTTTCACAATTTTTTAAACAACATTTTTTGGAACATCAGACACAATGAAATGTCTAGTCATATGATGTATGTGTTTGTCATTTGAAAAGAAAACACCATTTAGTGAAGAGTTAACACTGTTTTGAGGGTAAAGTGTGCTTTAGCAAGAGAAGTGAAGGATTTTGCATTTTGTGTTTGAGATTTGTGTTTAGGGTTTTGAAAAAGTGAGGTAGTCTATCAGGAAATGTGTTTAAGAAAAACTGTATAATAGATAATATGCACATTGATCTGATGCTATTACACGTCAGCCCAGTAGGTGGCAGCAGTGCATATTGAGATGTCTGCAGTGCCAGAAATTCAAAAACTGTTTATTTTCTAGATTATCATTTGTCCCAGCCTCCATTGAGCTGACAAACAATGTGCAATAGAATAATGTGCATTAAATAGGTTAGCACTTTAGCACATAGCACTTTAGAACTATAAGCACTTTAGCACATATCACTCTATCCATAAGTTCTAGTGCATTAAAGGTGCAGTGTGTAATATGACATCATCAAGAAAGTTCTACAAAGTTCTAGAATGCAACACTCCCTGGGTAACCCCAACCCTTTCGAATAATAACAGAAGCTACAGTGGCCTTCAAGGACAAGAACAATTCTACATTTTAAACAATGCACCTGATGACATTCCAACTATGACACTTTCAAGATGGCAGCACTAGGCCTTGGTCCAAAATATGCATAAATATGGACATATATGAGACCCTTTCAAAGGGAAAAAATTATAATTCAAAAAATAAATTCAGCTATTATGCACTAAATTAAATGTACTTATGGATATTATAATTACTTTCTACAAAATCTGCTAGAATATAAAACCCAAAATTCTACACACTGTAGGTTTAAGCACATAGCACTTTAGCACATAGCACTCTATCCATAAGTTCTAGTGCATTGAATAGTTGCATTTAATCCCCATACTGTAGATGTCTATGCAATACAGCAAAGTGCAATTTAAATCCATCAAGCCCCATGTTCTCGATGTTTAAATGTTGGTTTGTCTGGTTGTGTTTGTGTCTGTGCTTGTGTTTTTGTTCTATTGTACTCTGTGTATGTTAAGAAACCAATGAGTGGGGCGCTCCGGTGGTGTAGTGGATAGAGCGCGTACCATATTGGGTCTGGCCTTCGTTGCAGTGGTCGCGGGTTCAAATCTGACCCGTGGACCTTTACTGCAGGTCATCCCCCCCTCTCTCTCTCTGTCTCTCTCTCCCCATTTCAACTCTGTACTGTCTAATAAAGCTATCCCTCTCTCTCTCTCTCTGTCTCCCCATTTCACCTCTGGAGTGTGTCTGTCTATCTGTCTGTACTATGGCTGACCTTGCGCTCTGACCCCCTCTGGAGTGTGGGAGCTTGAGAGGGGAGATGAGGAAAGACAAATTTCAACGTAACCATTGACTAATAAAGTAACTTAACTTAATTGAAATTGAAAATTAATTATAATCATGTCATTTTTACCCCCCTTTCTTTAAAACCATGAGGTGCAGTGAATGTTTCCAGATAATAATTGAGACACACACACACACACATCAGGGGACAACAAACGCTTTTTTTTAGTTTTAGAAATAAAAATAAGAAAGAACAGGTAAAAACTAGTCTTGTCTACAGCGACAGTGTAATTGGAGTTTTTCCATTGAATATTCATCTTCAATATTAGCAACTAGATGAAGGAGAAGTCACCACACACACAATCACTACTAAGAATCTAGAAACACAACAGGGCGGCTTGGCTGGACATAATGATGGCTGCTGCTGCTGGCAAGACGCACGATATAATTATAGGCACTAAACTCTGTGTAACATGCAGTATGGAGGAGGAAGGCTACTGAGGGGTCTGTGCCGGGGTGAGTCCAGTGTGTTTGTGTGTGTTTGTTGTGTGTGTGTTATTGTGAGTGTATTTGTGTGGGAGTGTCTGTGAGTGTGTGTGTGTTTGAGTCCAGTCTGTGTGAGTGTGAGAGTGTGTGTGTGTCTGTGTGTGTGTGTGCGTGTGTGTGTGTGTGGGTGTGAGTGTGTGTGTGTGTGGGTGTGAGTGTGAGTGTGCGTGTGTGTGTGTGTGTGTGTGTGTGTGTGTGTGTGTGTGTGTGTGTGTGTGTGTGTGTGTGTGGGGCGTTTGATTTGAGCAGCTGCGTGTTTGACAGACAGCATGCTAGGTTGGCATAGGAACGCAGAGGGGCGGGGTCCATTCAGCTTAGAAGGTTCGATAACGTAACAACCACGCATGACGTAATAGCAACCTTTAATGAAACGCAAAAAGGCCTTTGTACACCGGGCTCGTTTTATTCGTGCGATTAATCCATTAATTAACGAACGTATACAGAGTCAATACAACCTTCCACACCAGCGCCGTCATTTCTCATCAAGAATTTGCGTTTTTTATTTTTTCAAACTGAGTTTGATTTTTCTGGGACGTCGCTTCTAAAGTGGGACGCGACAAAATTCACATTTCAAAACATTCGCTTTTACGTTGCGTTTATTCGCGTCGCGCCCGGTGTGCAAAGGCCTTTAGATGAGTTTTTCGACCATAATGTAGAATACCAACTTCATACATTTAGTTAAAGTATGTAGCTACGAGGAACTTTGAAATATTGCTGAAACAGTCTTAAGATTTTTCACTCTGATGATCATAAATTACATGTAAGAACAAACGAGACCATCAGTGCAAAGAATGCTATTTTTATATAGTTTTTCTTAATGCCTTTGTCATGGGTATACGCTCACCCAGGATCAACAGCTGGCGTGGTAAAAACACTACCGCTTTTGTCCAAAGTGGGGCGCTACAATCAACACAATCTTAAAAAAGTTCCACGTAGCCAGATTGAATGACATAATGCGTTGTTGTTACGTTATCTGGACACGGTAACGTCAGGTGACTTATTATAACGAGGCACATGTATCGATCCGGGGATGAAGACATTCACTTATTGGAGTTTTTTGTTATTATTATTTCTTCTGTTTTTCTTTTCGGGGGGAAAAAGCTAAATTTTTTTCCAAAAACGTTGTCGCTAAAGTGCTAAAGCTAATTCCCGCCGCAGAAGTTTATAGTTTATCGCTAGTAGTGTGTCGGTTGGTCCGGACATGAGAGCTGAAGGAGTCAATGTATCTCAGGCTTCAGATTAGGCATGGGCTGATTACTGGTTTAAAGGTGTACCGCAGTTTGAAAAAGTCAAGCTTTTAGAAGAACTATTATTTTCCTTACCCCCCAACAGGATGTTAAAGGTGCAGTGTGTAATATGACATCATCAAGAAAGTTCTACAAAGTTCTAGAATGCAACGCTCCCTGGGTAACCCCAACCCTTTCGAATAATAACAGAAGCTACAGTGGCCTTCAAGGACAAGAACAATTCTAAATTTTAAACAATGCACCTGATGACATTCCAACTATAAAAATGTCCAAGCATAAAAATGCCCAAAAAAATATCTTTAAAAAAAAGAAAAAAGAAAGTGAGCATGTCTCACCTTGTTAAAGGACTGCTTTTTATTTACATTCTCGTTTAGAATAATTAAATCATTGTTACTATTTGGTTTTTTAATACGAATATCATCCCGGCGTGTGCCTACGTCCTATCTTCACCGAACTGACGCTATCTTACAAATACAAAACGCAATATACTGACTCCACATATTCCTTTCCATTTTAAAAAGTCACTGACGGTGTTCCACAAGGGTCAATCCTAGGCCCCATTCGTCTTACCCTGTTTATAAATAACATTATAACAACATGTATGTAACAGCAATAAAATGTACCTCATTCATCAAAGTTCTGTAAAATGCACTTGTATGCTGACGACACTTTGCTCTATTCCTATGCGTCTACATCGAGGGAAGCCGTAAATAGTAACAATGGCACCTCGGTCTCAACGGATATAAAAGGTAAATGATAAAGCGAAAAATCCTCATCATAAAAAGCTGACCAAAAACTACAACTCCCAGGGTGCATTTCACTCACTGAAAAACTGAGAACACTGATTTTATAAAGGGACTGCAAATGAAAACTATCCCTCTGTCTAAATCTGGTATATTTACAGAAATCATGCACTATGTCAAATACAAAATAAAGATTAAAATTGCACATAATATATTTTTCTGATTGTGTGTTGGTTTTGGTGAAGGATGAGTTTTGGTGAACATATCAGGTTGCTTGTAGTATCCCAATATTTCCCCGATCCATCATATCCTCACCACTCTTATCAGGGTGAGTATCGTATGGACAGATTCATGCAGATACTCAGGGCCTAGCGAGTTTTGAAAGTTGTCCTACGTTTTGGTTTAGCTGGCAGTTTAAAAACTTTAATATTAATTTCTTTATTTACTGCATTTTATCCAACTGAATGCCCTGTATAGATACTTATTGCCGATTTATCCCACCAAATGTCCTGTCTCTTGTGTTTTTATAGTTGAAATGCATCACTTGAGCATTTAAACTAATTTATTTTTATTCCTTTTTCCTATGAAATTACAATAAACCCTTTATCACTTGAGCATTTAAACTCATTTCTTTGTATTCCTTTTTCCTATGAAATTACAATGAACCCTTTCTCATTTCTGAGTTCCTCTCCATCTCTCTCTCATGTCCGGACCAACAGGCTTTGACACACACAGGTTCATGTTTGTGACGTAGCCACGGGGCCCATAGCTGCTTTCAGGGTAAACCACTGTCTGGTTCCTTCTCCCAGTAACCATGAGGTCTCTGGTTCCTCCCAGCATGTCAAAATAAGACATTTCTGGAGCTGTAATCTCAAAACAGTGAAACAGTCAAACCGTGGGGTTTTATCTTCAGGTTTTTTCACACCCTGGCCCTCTGTGAAGGAGCTGCTCTGTTTGAAAAGGCCCGCAGAGCGACATGCGATACACAAACTGTTTCATACATTCAACATGAAGACACAAGAACGATGTCCCACTCTCTCATTACTTAAGACTAACAAACTAACTTAAAGGTGGAGTCAGTGATTCTGGAGAACGTTTGTAGACAAATTCACTTTTTTTTAATCAAATCAGTGAAAATCTGGTGTTAATAGGCTACACAGCCTAGGCTCTGTAAACGGGCATGTTTACAAGCTACAGTGTTCACAGTCCCTTTGCGCACTCACAGTACAGACAGGTAGTGGATCATGAGGAGATATTCACTGATTTAGACTAAAAGTGATTTTTTTATCAACAAGCGTTCTCCAGAATCACTGACTGCACCTTTAAGCAGAGCTACTGTAAAGTGGGTTTGGTTGGACATTACAAAGCGCTTCCTTTTGGAAAACAGAAAGAGCCAAAGAGAAACGATGAAGCCCCAACGGAAGAATCTCTAAAACGGAAGAACAAACAAACGTGTAAATAAACGAGAAGACTTTCTTTCCTATCGCACGCCTGCCTCTGATTATGAGGCAGGTTGAAGGCCATGTCCACAGGTACACAGGTATGTCAGTCACCGTCTCTCTCTCTCTCTCTCTCTCTCTCTCTCCCTCCCTCCCTCCCTCCCTCCCTCCCTCCCTCCCTCTCTCTCTCTCTCTCTCTCTCTCTCTCTCTCTTTCTCTCTCTCTCTCTCTCTCTCTGTTTGTCTTTTTGCCCACATGCAAACGTCCCAACCTGACACTAAAGCCGGAGCGATTTGGAACCTAAACTGGTAACATTTTTGGGGAAAAACTGTATTTCTGTATCTGTGGGGACAGGGGAAACTGGAAGTCCCCACAGTGTGTATGTATAGAATCGAGTCTACGGTCCCAATAAAGTGCACAAGCCAGACACTTTGATTTGGTTCCGTTAGCTGCTGTTCCGTTAGCTGCTGCTAGGCTTAATGATAGTTTCCAAGGCAACCTAGCTTCACTACGACATTACTTCGCCGATCGGAGAATCAATATATTCAGCACACACATGGATCCACTTTGGTTTTCACTTTGCTCATTTCAAGAAGTCGCCCAATGTGCAAAACTCACAATCATAATAATAATAATAATTGATAGGTTTTATATAGCGCTTTATTGCCTAGGCACTCAAAGACGCTTTACAGGGTTCCTGGTTCAATTCGTTCACACACAGTCATACCGGTGGTGGTAAACTACCATAGTAGCCACAGCTGCCCTGGGGCAGACTGACGGAAGCGTGGCTGCCATTCAGCGCCTACGGCCCCTCAGACCACCACCTCAAACATATAGCAGTCATACACATTCACACGAGGCAAGGTGGGTGAAGTGTCTTGCCCAAGGACACAACAACCATGACACAGGTGGCCGGGCGGGGATCGAACCGCCAACCCTTGGATCGTTGGCCGACCCGCTTAACCACCTGAGCCACAGTCGCCCCAAAAATCTTCTTCTATGGTGTCTGACGTGGCACATTAGCCTCCTAGTGGGCTGGCTTCACTACTGCACTGTCTTCAATTGTTTCTGCTTCGTCGTGTGTACTGAGAGATATTCTAAAACACCGTCGTCCAAACAGGATTTCTTCCAAACAAAGGGGAAAATGAGTTTTTTAAATGATCCGTGTACGTGTGAACATGGCCTTATAAGGGTCTGATAGGAGGAAATCAAGCGCTCCTTGTTTTGTTCAAATATTTCAAACGGCTTTGGAAATGTGTCCGTCTGATTGGCTACCAGCGGGGTGGAAGTGGGAGGAGACATCACCGACCCCCCCTCTTTGTTTATCAAGGGCTTCATGGCAAACGGAGAACAAAAAAATAAAAATAAAAATAAAATTCGATTTCTATGAAACCATTTTAAGGTGCAAACACATCTTCATAACAGAGGCGGGCGGGGTTAGGGGACTCACATCGTTAGAACAGGCCCGGGTGGGGTTAGGGGCGCATCAGGCCCGGGTGGGGTTAGGGGAGCGTCAGTCGATAGGTTTAAATAAGAGATTCAGCAGCTCTGCGATGAGTAAGGGAGCGTCAGTCAATAATAATAATATCAGTTTAAAGCTGTTTAACAAGAAAGAAACAAGAAACTATCAAAATACTAAATAAAAAAAGAGGTTATATTCCGGAAGCAACTTTTCGTTCAGAGTAATGTGTTGTTAAGCGTTAGCTCCAAACTACTCCCCCCCCCCTCTCCCGCCCTCTACCCATCCCCCCCCCCCCCGACCCCTCTCCCCACTCAGACTAGCGGGACACAACAGCTGCCTTTTGATTATATACACACACACACTTCTTTATCGGTTTTTCATCTTTGTTGGATTTTCCTAGAAAAAGACGTCCGTCCGTCCGTCCGTCCGTCCGTCAGTCCCTTGGCGTCCGGTCCACAAACGTTCCAGAGTCTCCAGGCAGAATCTGACTTTCCTTCTAGTAAAACCTCCAAGATCTATGAACGCAAACCACTGTCACAATCTGCTAGTTTTTACAAATGTTGACAATTCGCTTATTTTTGCGAGAAAAAAAAAATCGTCATAATTCGCAAAATTCTGCAAATCCTAACAGTGATTTCACCGTCACAACATAAACCTTTTAGGGAACAGCGCGGACACGATCCTCTTCCTCGTTGTTTTGACTCAGTCCTTTAGTCAGTCTAAAAACAAACAATCAGCGAACCAATCAGATCCCGTCGATCCGATCAGCTGACCCTCTCGCTGACCACAGTCCGTGACTCGACGGTCTCCTCGCGGCTGGGACAGGGCACCGCGGACTGGGGGACAATCGGACCCACGCCCCCTCCTGACCCCCCTGGAGGTCTGGTGGCCGTGCTGTTGGCGTTGGACCCTCGATCGGCTCCTAAACCTTCTCTAGTCTCCGCCGGTACCACCACCAGCTCTCTAGTCTCCGCTCGACTTTCCGTGCCCGACTGAAGGCCTCCTCGGTTGGGCCGCGCCGTGCTCAGATCCTGGGGCTGCTCGCTCTGGACCGGGCCTTCCCCTCTGGTAGCAGTGGTGGTTAGACTAGGGGAGGAGAGGTGTTGAACATGGGCCCGCTGCTGGACCCCCGTGGAGGGTCTGGAAGGCTGGGTTAGGGTTTGACTCCTCTGTTGTAGGTGTGCCTGCTGTTGTGTTGTCGACTGGGATGATTGGGAAACAGATTGTCGGGCTTGTTGTTGGGGTCTGTATTGTTGGGGTTGTCTGGTGGGCTGTTGAGGCTGGGACAGATGCCTGGGTTGTAAGGGAGGGGGCAGCTGCGTTCTGGATAAGGGCTGCACACCGGTTTGGGGTCTCGACTGGGGTTGAATTTGTTGCAGAGTTTGGCTTCTAGATTGCGGTTGCTGTTGTATTTGCGACTGTTGCCTGTTCTGTGGCTGGGAGTGTTGCGATTGGAGTGCTGCAGTGGTGGCTGTGGCGGACTGTGTGTGTGTGTGTGGATGCCGTTGCGTTTGGCTCCCGGGCGCATGGTGCATGTGTAGAATAGATGCGGGCGGCTGAGAAGAAGGCGCATTGCGAGGTTGGATCTGGCCTCTGAGCGGAGTATGGTGGCTGCCCGATTGCGAGGGCGTTTTCTGGGGTTGACTGTGGGCTTGAGACGGCGGGTGCTCCTGGGGGGGTCTTTGCTGGGCCTGTGTGGGTCTTTGATGGGGGAGGACATGCCTGGAAGGAGAGGGGTGTAGAGCCGGGTATCTAGAATGGGTTTGGGGTTGGCTGGGACTCGGGGGATGGTGTTGCTGCGGTTGTGTTTGGGGTCGCGATGGAACGGTAGGCTGCCTCGGCTCCGGTAGAGACTGGGACGCAGATTTGGACTGTGGCTGAGTTTTCAGGGGTTGACTGTGGGCTGCAGAAGAAGGGGGATGGTGCTCTTGTGTGGTGGGTCTTTGTTGGGGAGGGACAGGCCTTGAGGGAGAGGGTTGGGGGGCAGCAGGGTGTCGGGAATGGGAATGGGGTTGGGGTGGCGGTGGGGGTGGGGGTTGGGGTTGGGGTGGAACGGAAAGCTGTCCCGACTGCTGCCCGTAGACTTGCCCTGCGTGTGGGAGTGTTGGACCAGGAGCTTGGGAACATTCTGCACCTCGGCGGACTGTCCCGGAAGTCCAGATTTCGGTGATTTGGGTGATTTTGGAGACTTGGGCGGTTGATCCACCGTGGAGCCAGAGGAATGTTGGCGTCTGTGGTGATGATGATGATGATGATGATGATGGTGGTGTTTGTGAGGGGGGCGGTCCTTACGTTTGTGGCCTTTCGATTGGCCGATGCTACTGCTGCTGCTACTGGATCCCTTGTCCCCTACGTCGCCTCCTACCTCCTCGTCCGCTTGCTCTCCCGACTTCTCCTTGTGCTTGCGTCCTTTATGCGGCTTTATGTGTTGTCCGGCTTTCGATTGGCCCTCGCCCTCGTTGGGAGCCAATGGCGTGCTCTGCTGCTCGGTGGAGGCGGGTCTTAACTGAGGCTCTGAGCCAATAGGAGCCGCCGCTGGAGTCGACTGTTGTTGCTGTTTCGGCGGCGGACTCTCCACCTCCTCCACTGTCTCTCTCGTTTTGCGTTTTTTGATTGGCAGGGCCGTATCCATGGCCACGGCTTTGGCGGAAGACTCCCTGGCCGCCCTGTGCTTGGCCTCGGCGGCTAAGATGGCGGCGGCGGCGTAGCTTCCCGGGGCGGGGCCGCTGGAGGTCGAGGCAGAGGCAGAAGAAGAAGAAGAAGCCAAAGAAGCCGCCGTTGTGGATGTAGCCGCTGAAGCTAACGTCGATGCTAACGGTTTTCGGCCTCGTTTCTTGGGAGCGGTTTGTGGCGGAGACGGAAGTTCTGGTTCTGATTTCCTCTTTCGACCGGGACGCGCCTTAGCAACCAGCGAGGGGGACGCCACCTGGGAGGGGGGGGGGGGGGGGGGGGTAATAAAACACAGCAATAGGTTGAATTAGTGTCAACATTGACCATGTTTACTGTTTACATGATCAGCACATTATCGCCACCTGCTGGCCTGGCATGATTACATCACTGAATTGATTTTATCCTGTTTTGTTGTAACCCACTAGCCTGGCATTCCCAGA
Source organism: Ammodytes dubius (assembly GCA_026122265.1). NCBI lineage: Eukaryota > Metazoa > Chordata > Actinopteri > Uranoscopiformes > Ammodytidae > Ammodytes > Ammodytes dubius. The sequence goes on along the minus strand of CM047511.1, from coordinate 33,393,863 downwards.
CCTGCCACTAGGCGCTAGCAAATTAAATTTGCTGCGCCTGTTGGTCTGGACACTCTCCGTTGAAGCTTTTTCAAAAAGACCAGAAATCGCTAAACGAACGGGGCTTAGGTCACCTTGTGCATCGCTCTGATTGGTTGTAGTGCTATCCAACTGCGTGCAGTGGCATTTGAAATGCACGAGTAGGAGCCGCCCTTGAGTTGGAAATTACTATTGATCGTTCAAGATATCAGGGTCTGGATTTCCAGGCTAGTGATCCACACAAACATTTAGTTGAATTCTGTTCAGTGAGTGAGTGAGTGAGTGAGTGAGTGAGTGAGTGAGTGAGTGATGTGAGTGAGTGAGTGAGTGAGTGAGTGTGTTTGTGTGTGTGTGTGTGAATGTGTGTGTGTGTGTGTGTGTGTGTGTGTGTGTGTGTGTGTGTGTGTGTGTGTGTGTGTGTGTGTGTGTGTGTGTGTGTGTGTGTGTGTGTGTGTGTGTGTGTGTGTGTGTTGTGTGTGTGTTTGTGTGTGTGTACCTTTAAGGCAGTAGACTCTGCCTTGCTAAAGGGCATCTTGACCAGCAGTTTGCCCGGAGACTTCTCCACCACTCTCTTCATGGCCACGCCCTCTGTGGCCTGGCGCAGCTTCCCACTGCCTGCAACACAACCACAACCACACATTACATTATGTTAAAGACCTACTTCACCTACTATCTATCTATCTATCTATCTATCTATCTATCTATCTATCTATCTATCTATCTATCTATCTATCTATCTATCTATCTATCTATCTATCTATCTATCAATTCAATTCAATGAGCTTTATTGGCATGACTATTGTTGCAAACAGTATTGCGAAACTGTCTATCTATCTGTCTGTCTCTCTGCCTCTCTCTCTCTCTGTCTGTCTGTCTGCCTGTCTGTCCGTCCGTCCGTCTCACACACACACACACACACACACACACACACACACACACACCACACACACACACACACACACACACACGCACACACACACACACACACACACACACACACACACACACACACACACACACACACACACATACACACACTACCTTTAGGCCTGCCCCTTCCTCTTCCCGAGGGTTTGACTACTTTGGGTTTCTTGGGCGGGCGTCTCTCTCTCTGTCTGTCTGTCTGTCTGTCTGTCTGTCTGTCTGTCTGTCTGTCTCACACACACACACACACACACACACACACACACACACACACACACACACACACACACACACACACACACACACACACACACACACACACACACACACACACACACACACTACCTTTGGGCCTGCCCCTGCCTCTTCCCGAGGGTTTGACTACTTTGGGTTTCTTGGGCGGGCGTCTCTCCCTGCGTGACGGGCTTCCTCGCCCCGTCACGGTGAAGTCAAAGTCATTCGGGTCCGTAGACGTGTCGCCGACTTTCTGGAAGTAAGACAGCAGCTCCACTTTGGAACGAAACGCCTTGCCCTCGGAGCTGTGTGTGTGTGTGTGTGTGTGTGTGTGTGTGTGTGTGTGTGTGTGTGTGTGTGTGTGTGTGTGTGTGTGTGTGTGTGTGGTGTGTGTGTGTGTGTGTGTGTGTGTGTGTGTGTGTGTGTGTGTGTGTGTGTGTGTGTGTGTGTGTGTGAGTGTGTGTGTGTGTGTGTGAGAGAGAGAGAGAGAGAGAGAGAGAGAGGAGAGAGAGAGAGAGAGGGGAGACACACAAGGGTTAGAGCTTATTCACTGTATTAAGAGTGGTCAGCTAATAGGCCACACACTCATTACTAATAGTTGAGCCATCTATATAAGGCAAAAATATTGAAATTGATACAAACAAATTTAAAATATACGGTGGAAAAAAAAAATTGCCCTTCTTTTTTTCTTAAGATTTTTGGCAGTGTGTAGAGACAGAGATTAAATGTGTCAGAGAGGGGAATGACATGCAGAGAACGACCCGGGCTGGATTCTAACCCGGGTCTGCTGTGAAGAGGACAGACAGACAGACAGACAGACAGACAGACAGACAGACAGACAGACAGACAGACAGACAGACAGACAGACAGACAGAGAGGGGAATGACATGCAGAGAACGACCCGGGCTGGATTCTAACCCGGGTCTGTTGTGAAAAGGACAGACAGACAGACAGACAGACAGACAGACAGACAGACAGACAGACAGACAGACAGACAGACAGACAGACAGACAGGTTCTGTGTGCGAGTCTTACTTGATCAGATAGACATCAAACTTCCCGGCTGATCGTCCTGATTTCCTCTGTTTCAGTTTACGAGTCCAGCCCTCAGGGAGAGAGGGGTCATCGTACAGAGGCCCGCGGTCCCTGGTGGTGACAAGAATTATAATACATTTTATAGACAAGTGAATCAAATCAAATCAGTTTTATTTGTATAGCCCAATATCACAAATAGACATTTGCCTCAGTGGGCTTTACATTCCATACAGTACGACACCCTGCCCTTACACCCTTAGCTCGGCTGAGAAAAAACTCCCAGTAAAAACCCTTTACCAGGATTAAAAAAAAATTAAGAAATCTCAGGGAGAGTCGACAGAGTAAAGCCTGATTTATACTTGTGCGGTACCGCGTGCGCAGAGCCTCCGCGGAGCCGCAGAGATCCTGTGCGGTGGCCTCAGACCCCCGCAGACCCCCGCCGCGTAACAACTGAAAATTGTGACTACAGATGCCGCAGACGCCACAGAGGTTTGATTGGGCATCAAAGCAACAAGGAGGGATTTCAACAGCACAGGAGCTCTTCCTCATTATCATCAAACTCAAAATCTTGTGTTATAATAATAATGTATGGATATGTATTTTTCTTTTTTATTGCTCTGACATTCGCTTTGTTCTGTATGTTATGTGTGTTTGTATTCACTGTCTGTTCTTTAAAGCTGCAGTGTGTAGAATTGTGGGTTTTATTTCCTAGCAGATTTTGTACAAAGTAATTATAATATCCATAAGTACATTTAATTTAGTGCATAATAGCTGAAAAAAAAGTTTTGAATTATTATTTTTTCCCTTAGAAAGGGTCTCATATATGTCCATATTTCTGCATATTTTGGACCAAGGCCTAGTGCCGCCATCTTGAAAGTGTCATAGTTGGAATGTCATCAGGTGCATTGTTTAAAATTTAGAATTGTTCTTGTCCTTGAAGGCCACTGTAGCTTCTGTTATTATTCTAAAGGGGTGGGGTTACCCAGGGAGTGTTGCATTCTAGAACTTTGTAGAACTTTCTTGATGATGTCATATTACACAGTGCACCTTTAATATTTGTAATTCTCCGCTCAGGAGGATAATTCAGATTATTGGCAGAGGTGATTTTACACCAATGAGGACATATTTATGAATGAGGATATTGATTTTAGCTAATAAATTACTTAAAATGTTACACAGTGTCCCTGACTTGAAAGTGCCAATAGGCTCTGTGCACTAGAACCCGGAAGTCAACTGACGGTGTGGGCATTCTAGCTTCCGGTCTACGTACTGACTCTGTCCATACAGTTGAATTTCATAATATTTTGCTCCAACAAGCAAGCGGGAAAGGGATTTAAGTTTGATATTTAAGTTATTTGTATAAGTAAGAGGTTAAGTAAGTGGTGTACCTGATTTTTATATATTTTTTTATATTTGAAACACCAACTGACCTGATGACAGAGCGTCTCTGTTTGGGCGACCCAGCAGAATCGGCCGACTCTGACCCGGGTTCTTCTGACGGGCCGGCCACTGGTTCAGGAGGCTGAGGGGGGGGAGGGGGGGGGGTAAAGGTGTAGTCAGTCAAAATCAGTGAATATCTCCTCAGACAGACAGACAGACAGACAGACAGACAGACAGACAGACAGACAGACAGACAGACAGACAGACATGCACGCACGCACTAGGGCTGGCCCGAATTATTCGAATATTCAAATACTCGTTCGGAAAATTTGTATTCGGAGCTTAAAATAGTATTCGGAGCTTCGTTTTTTTTTTTTTTTTTTTTTTTGCAAGAAGCTAGTACTGCAATATAATGTCATCAAAATTTTTTATATTTGGATATAAAAGTTAGTAATATTGTAGTAGTAGTAGTAGTATTGCTCATTTAGGAGGATATTACATCACTAAGTGTCATAGCGCATCCATTACTTCACCTCCGAGCGCGTAAATCTTCAACAAAATATGCAGATACTGTCAAAATCGGTTTCAGGGAGTATATAGGGATTATTAACGTTTTTTTTTTTTTACGTTGTTTTTGATGGTGTGTTTTTCTGGAACGAATATTCGCTCGGAAAAACCAACGAATATTCGAAGCCTGAAAAATGGCATTCGGGCCAGCCCTAGCACGCACATATACATATATGTAAAGACGTTATGCAATTAATGATTGTCAGTGATTCTGGAGAACGCTTGTTGTCAAAACCACTTTTTATCAAAATCAGTGAAAGTCAAATCTCATGGGGGCAACAGAAGTTACACACTATAGCTTGAATAAAATTAACACTGCACTGCCCCACATACACACACACACACACACACACACACACACACACACACACACACACACACACACACACACACACACACACACACACAGACAGACAGAGACACACACACACACACACACACACACACACACACACACACACACACACACACACACACAGACACACACACCTGTACCTGAGGCTCCTCCCCTTCCTGTGTTTGTGATGATGATGTCGTTGGGGGCGTGGCCGAGGGTTCCCCCCGGTCGGCATGGCGACGTTCCCTCCGAGCCTTCTTGGTTTTACTGTGAGACTCCTCCCCCCCCTCTCTGTGGACACATGACATCATGAGTGTGTGTATGTGTGTGTGTGTGTATGTGTGTGTGTGTGTGTGTGTCTGTCTGTCTGTCTATCTGTCTGTCTGTCTGTCTGTCTGTCTGTCTGTCTGTCTGTCTGTCTGTCTGTCTGTGTGTGTGTGTCTGTGTGTGTGTGTGTGAGTGAGTGAGTGAGTGTGTGTCTGTGTGTGTGTGTGTGAGTGTGTGTGAGTGTGTGTGTGTGTCTGTGTGTAGGGCTGGGTATTGTCAAGAATCTCACGATTCGATTCGATTTCGATTCGATATTGATTGAAATGCTTCGATATCGATTCAGTATCAAGTAGAAATACACAAGAAAGAGTAAAATAATTAAAATTTAATTTAAATAATTATCTATTTAATTTTATGCCTTGTGAACAAACAGCCATGGTATAACTCTCTCCTCTTGGAAATTGTAACATAACATCAGCACAATTGACAGTGCTGTATTAAATGTAAATCATGTATAGTATTTCTTTCTTTCTCACATGACATCTTTGAACAATAATAACACATAAGAACCAGGTGCCTTCATTTTCACATTAGCACAATACCAGTATAAGGTACAAAAGTGAAAAAAAAGTGCTGTATTGGAATTCAGCTCTCATACAAAAACGTAAACAGACACAAAGCCAGTGCAGGTCATATGGGTTTGCTGCTCTCTGCCCTTTTGTCGCCACTTTTAACAACTCGCACTTGTGTGGTGTGCATGCGCAGTGGCGCAGGAAATACTAATATTAAATGCTATTTTTTTTTTAATGAATCGATTATTAACTTTTATGAATCGATTCGGAATCGTTCGAGAGAGAATCGCAATGCATAGGAGAATCGATATTTTTACCCACCCCTATCTGTGTGTGTGTGTGTGTGTGTGTGTGTGTGTGTGTGTGTGTGTGTGTGTGTGTGTGTGTGTGTGTGTGTGTGTGTGTGTGTGTGTGTGTGTGTGTGTGTGTGTGTGTGTGTGTGTTTTTGGAGACATATTACATCATAGCTTGGTCACATTACAGCTGTATTCCAATCTCCATACTTTCTACTATATAGTATGGTAGAAAAAAGATTTAGGATGTCTCGATTCTTGTGGCCAGATTTAGGATGGTTAGAAGTACCCGGATGTCCTACTTCATCCGGCCGAGATTATTAGTGTTGCAAACTGCATCCTATTTGGGCGATTCTGACCCACAATCCAGTGCGCATGTGAAGTGACGTCACATCGACGAAGCCTCCATATGAAAACAAACGGGGATGCGACGGATATAAAAGCAAGAGGCAAGATCAAGGCGCAATGTTATGATGAAATAAGAGAGTAAAGTATGTCCCAATAGTATGCCTACTGCATCCTAACTAGATTCTTTTTATCATCGGATGTAGTATGTAGAATAGAAAAAAGAAAGAGGAGGAGATTCGGAACGCAACCTACGTTTCAAAATTATTCTCCACCGTTTATTTATTTATTTATTTATTTATAGCTCAATTTACTGTCTGTTTTAGTCCATTTTCCTGGTTGACGGGAGGCTGAATATCTCACTGCAATCACCTTCTCCTGATAAACAAGTAGCATCAGGAATGGTCGGATGGATCTCTGGATTTAACAGGCAGATACGATTTTACGGAGAAATGTTCTAGTCGGGGACAGAAGAAAATCAGACGCAATTTTTTTTATAATTAAATAGATGGATGGATGGATGGATGGATGGATGGATGGATGGATGGATGGATGGATGGATGGATGGATGGATGGATGGATGGATGGATGGATAGAATAGATAGATAGATAGATAGATAGATAGATAGATAGATAGATAGATAGATAGATAGATAGATAGATAGATAGATAGATAGATAGATAGATAGATAGATAGATAGATAGATAGATAGATAGATAGATAGATAGATAGATAGATAGATAGAAACCTTCGCTGTTATTATACAATGTACAACAAGATTAAAATGAGCTTCACCTTAAACATCCACATACATCCAAAATGACAAACCTTCAAACAACATTCATACCAATGGCCACCCCCATAAATTCCCCGCTATATGGGGCCCAGTGCTGCGGCACTTAGGGACCCAAAACGTGAGAGGTTTGCCCCAGTTTTGTTTTTGTTTTAGCTTTGTTTTGTTTCTGGTGTATTTATAGCTTTTCTTAATCATTTTGTCTTAGTTATTTATTTCACTTTTTTTTCTGTATTCCTTGTCTGTTTATGTGAGGGGAGGGGGGAGGGAGAGGGGGAGAGGGGAGGGGGGAGGGGAGAGGGGTTTGGGTGTTGTGTATGTATTGTATGTGTTTACTTATTCTGTTTTTTTTGTCCATATGTAAAAAAAAATTATAAAACCACTAAAATAAAAGTTAAAAAAAAACATTCATACCAATTAGATAAGGATAAAATAAGTGCCGGTAAATGTACATTTAAATAAAGGCCTATTACACTGTTGAATTAATTATGGCCCAAGGTATTAGGGAAAGAGGAGATTAGATCCAGCCATAAAACAAGAGAATCTAGAACACAGTGACCTCAGACGACCCCACGAAAAGTCTGTTGACAATAAATTCCAACAAATTCTACACACTGCACCTTTAAAGAACATTACGTCTTAACATCACAATTCATAATAGCTGGCATGGGTCATAATAAAAATAGAAATTATCAATCTATAAAAAAATATATATTAGTAAATTATTATGTATTATTTAGGATGGCAGTGCAAGGGTAGTAGCCATGTAGTAGCATAGCAAATAAATAAATAAATAAAGATTTATTTTTATATTAATATATTGTGGGGACATTTTGTGCATATTGGAATATAAGGAGGAGGGGGGGGGATTTGTGACCCCAAATGTGTGTCATAATTATTACCCTGACCCATTTTAATTGGTGTTATAAGCACAGACTGTAAAACCCTTAATAATATGTATTAATCTGTTTTAATACCTCCATGGGTTTAATGCGGGGTTATCCCGGGTTACAGTAGCCTGACTTCACTATGTGCTAACCACCTAGCATCTCGTTAGCTCCACCACCCACCGGGGCAGTGCTGTGACGTTGGCCGCGTTTGAGGCACTTCGAGGCGGACTCAGAACCCGGGAGCTCGGCCTGACTTCCAGATAGTTTAGTGGAAGTCGCAACTCGCAAGGCAGCGGCTAAAAGCTAAAAAAGCTAAGCGCTAAACTGACGAGCCTAGTAGTATTATAGGGCAAGCAGCTGGACTAAAGACTGAGCAGTAAGTTGGTGACGTATTCCCTGCTAACCCCGCTCCGCTGAGACGGGCCGGCCCCAAAACCAGCGCACTGCAATGCAATAAAATATTCGGTATAAAAGGCGCGGAGGAGGAAAGGGTTAGCGAAGGATATAATATAAAAACACACACTCACAGTCTCTCCTCTCCGCTCTCCACGGCGGCCATTTTTATTTAAATAAATAATTTTATATTAAAAAAAAGCCCCAAACATCCACCCCGCCCCCTCAGACTCCATTTCCAACCTCCGTCAGCCGAGCAAATATCGCGAGATTTGTGGCTTTGGGGGGCGTAGTCCCGCGAGATTTGAACTCTTTCACACATGTGACGCTCGGTGCAGAACTCTGGAGCCTGGAAAACAATAACAAACTGTTTTTCACAAATAAAAGATTCAATTTTTCAACAAAAACTAATTTTTTCATCAATTTTTTTTACATAAAATTACATAAATACGAACAAATAAAATATTACTGTTTAAAGTACATGAAATACAATGATTAATTGTAACACAGCTATTGATAGTAGAAAAATAAGATATCAATTAATATAAAAAGTAGTGTTATTTTATATTATGCCTTTAAACCTGCAGTGTGTAGAATTTTGGGTTTTATTTCCTAGCAGATTTTGTAGAAAGTTATTGGTGTGAATGCTGAAAGCATTCACAGCATTGATATTCACCGTATTTATTGGTGTGAATGCTGAAAGCATTCACAGCATTGATATTCACCGTATTTATTGGTGTGAATGCTGAAAGCATTCACAGCATTGATATTCACCGTATTTATTATTCTTATTATTATTATTCCGCCCGCTTTTCATGCACGTCCATATCTTCAACATGCTTCATTCCACAAACTTCCTTCAACTATCCTCATATTCAGCCCATTTTCCACATTCCGGCTTTCATTCAAAAATTTCAAAAAAATTAATAACTCCATAATTAATAAGCAATTAAACAAAAATTATTTAACATTGAAGCGGATAGGAGCAGCATTCCAAACCGCTAAAACTTCCTCTGCTTTGAAACCTATCTCCTCCCGCATTTTTTCAGCTAGAGACTCCATTCAAACGTTAAACAATTCACATTAATTACAGCTATTAAAAACTCATTCAACTTTTTAAAATCTTCAACTGTCTTTGAACAAACACAGTTTTAGTTTTAAGCTTTTTTCAACCTCTTTCTAAATTTATAATGGGATCCGGATGGGACGGAATGTTCAGAGGCAGAGTGGGGAAACCAACTGTTACAGTGTAGAACTGGTGTAAAAATACACCAAAACCTTCCACATAACTGCCTCTCACTCCCACAAATTTAACCCTACGCGGATAATTTTTACATCAAAATGTAGGACATATTCTGCCGGTCGCATAGATGTGACTACTGAAGCAATCGGACTTACACAATGGGAGGTCTGGGCTTCCAAGCTAAATGGTGTCCAACCAACTGCCGCCTTGATAACTGAGACATGACATTTCTGGAGAAAGGCAGACTGTACCACACTTTTAAAATGCTCTGCTTCTCATATCCTTCACATTACAGACACAATCTTCACACTGTGTCTTCATCAGATTCTTCTGGTTCTAACAATAAAATAATTTTGTCAGTTAGACTCACGGTCCGTCAGTTAGAGGCAGCGGTTTGAGGTGAGGTTTTGGATGAAATGACCTCTCTGAGGCCTCTAAAAGGTGGGATTTCTGCCTGATCACAGACCCTCAATAAGACATACACTCACCTTGGTGACTCACTCTGCCCATTAAAGGGCAATTTCACTTTTTTTTCTTGATTATTTTTTTCTTTTTTCCGCTTTATTAGACAGTTCGGAGAGGCACAGTTGAAATGGGGCAAACACTCTGCTCTTTGAAGGCCTATTTCACACATAATTTTTTTTTCATGTCTTTCAATTATAATTTGATCTAGACATTTTTAAATATTCAACAACATTCCTATTAGAGTTCAACAATTCACTACTGTTCATACTTAAGACTATTTATTACTTTTCCACATCTTCATAGTCCTTTAGCTGATTCATATACATTCTCTCTCTAGGTCGTCCTCAGGCGAGCCCTCCATCAAGCCATCAATGTACTTTAGCTCCAAGTCTATTCAATTACTATTTCAGTTTTAAGTTTTTTATCCATGTCTTTCAACGTATTCATAATTTCAGAAATAAATATTTTTCAAACATTCTATTTTTCAATCATTCTGTTCATTCAGATATAGTCATCCTTCGTTCTTCATCAACATTCAGCAGTGAAGTTTATTCAGCATCAGCTTCAGTTCAGCAGCGCAGCATTCACACCGCAATTTCTTCAGGAATTGCATTTCTAGTTATTGGTGTGAATGCTGAAAGCATTCACAGCATTGATATTCTGCGTATTTATTCTTATTCTTATTATTCCGCCCGCTTTTCATGCACGTCCATATCTTCAACATGCTTCATTCCACAAACTTCCTTCAACTATCCTCATATTCAGCCCATTTTCCACATGTGTGCTTTCATTCAAAAATTTCAAAAAAATTAATAACTTCATAATTAATAGCAATTAAACAAAAATTATTTAACATTGAAGCGGATGGGAGCAGCATTCCAAACCGCTAAAACTTCCTCTGCTTTGAAACCTATCTCCTCCCGCATTTTTTCAGCTACAGACTCCATTCAAACGTTAAACAATTCACATTAATTACAGCTATTAAAAACTTATTCAACTTTTTAAAATCTTCAACTGTCTTTGAACAAACACAGTTTTAGTTTTAAGCTTTTTTCAACCTCTTTCTAAATTTATAATGGGATCCGGATGGGACGGAATGTTCAGAGGCAGAGTGGGGAAACCAACTGTTACAGTGTAGAACTGGTGTAAAAATACACCAAAACCTTCCACATAACTGCCTCTCACTCCCACAAATTTAACCCTACGTGGATAATTTTTACATCAAAATGTAGGACATATTCTGCAGGTCGCATAGATGTGACTACTGAAGCAATCGGACCTACACAATGGGAGGTCTGGGTTTCCAAGCTAAATGGTGTCCAACCAACTGCCGCCTTGATAACTGAGACATGACATTTCTGGAGAAAGGCAGACTGTACCACACCTTTAAAATGCTCTGCTTCTCATATCCTTCACATTACAGACACAATCTTTACACTGTGTCTTCATCAGATTCTTCTGGTTCTAACAATAAAATAATTTTGTCAGTTAGACTCACGGTCCGTCAGTTAGAGGCAGCGGTTTGAGGTGACGTTTTGGATGAAATTACCTCTCTGAGGCCTCTAAAAGGTGGGATTTCTGCCTGATCACAGACCCTCAATAAGACATACACTCACCTTGGTGACTCACTCTGCCCATTAAAGGGCAATTTCACTTTTTTTTCTTGATTATTTTTTTCTTTTTTCCGCTTTATTAGACAGTTCGGAGAGGCACAGTAAAACACACACACACAGAGACACACTCACACACACACACACACAGAGACACACACACACACACACACACACACACACACACACACACACACACACACACACACACACCATAGGAATATACAGTTCTTTCTATAAATTTGACCTGCTCTATGAGTTTTAACCATTAGATTGATGGCTTAGTGGTTTAAGTCCAGGTCTTATATTCAAAAGGTCACAGGTTCAAATCTAGCTTGTGGAATAAAACTTTCACCTCAAATCTTTGTGTGAAGGGGAACGTGTCTCATGGTAAGTGCATATGACACATTAGGCATATCTAAAGTTTTTTTTTTTTTTTTAACCCTGAGTTTAAAGTTGGCGGTTCAAGCCCCAGTTACCGCTAAATTTAGACTTACACGGATTTTCTTCTAACTTTGCACAAATGTTTATTATGACTCAATTATAACCCCAGAGGAGTTTAGAGGTCAAAGGTCAAGTTTCAAGGTCATAATTCATTAATTTTTCATTAATTTTTCATAAATTGTATTATTCAATCATTCTATTCATTCAGATATATTCATCCTTCGTTCTTCATCAACATTCAGCAGTGAAGTTTATTCAGCATCAGCTTCAGTTCAGCAGCGCAGCATTCACACCGCAATTTCTTCAGGAATTGCATTTCTAGTTCTTATTATTATTATTCCGCCCGCTTTTCATGCACGTCCATATCTTCAACATGCTTCATTCCACAAACTTCCTTCAACTATCCTCATATTCAGCCCATTTTCCACATGTGTGCTTTCATTCAAAAATTTAAAAAAAATTAATAACTTCATAATTAATAGCAATTAACAAAAATTATTTAACATTGAAGCGGATGGGAGCAGCATTCCAAACCGCTAAAACTTCCTCTGCTTTGAAACCTATCTCCTCCCGCATTTTTTCAGCTAGAGACTCCATTCAAACGTTAAACAATTCACATTAATTACAGCTATTAAAAACTTATTCAACTTTTTAAAATCTTCAACTGTCTTTGAACAAACGCAGTTTTAGTTTTAAGCTTGTTTCAACCTCTTTCTAAATTTATAATGGGATCCGGATGGGACGGAATGTTCAGAGGCAGAGTGGGGAAACCAACTGTTACAGTGTAGAACTGGTGTAAAAATACACCAAAACCTTCCACTTAACTGCCTCTCACTCCCACAAATTAAAGCCTACGTGGATAATTCTTACATCAAAATGTAGGACATATTCTGCCGGTCGCATAGATGTGACTACTGAAGCAATCGGACCTACACAATGGGAGTTTTGGGCTTCCAAGCTAAATGGTGTCCAACCAACTGCCGCCTTGATAACTGAGACATGACATTTCTGGAGAAAGGCAGACTGTACCACACTTTTAAAAGGCTCTGGTTCTCATATTCTTCACATTACAAGCATAATCTTGACACTGTGTCTTCATCAGATTCTTCTGGTTCTAACAATAAAATAATTTTGTCAGTTAGACTCACGGTCCGTCAGTTAGAGACAGTGGTTTGAGGTGAAGTTTCGGATGAAATGACCTCTCTGAGGCCTCTAAAAGGTGGGATTTCTGCCTGATCACAGACCCTCAATAAGACATACACTCACCTTGGTGACTCACTCTGCCCATTAAAGGGCAATTTCACTTTTTTTCTAGATTTTTTTCTTCTTTTTTCCGCTTTATTAGACAGTTTGGAGAGACAAAGTTGAAATGGGGTAAACACTCTGCTCTTTGAAGGCCTATTTCACACATGAAAAAAATGTCATGTCTTTCAATAATAATTTTATCTAGAAATGTTTAAATATTCCACATTGTTTCAATTAGAGTTCAACAATTCACTACCGTTCATACTTTAGACTATTTCTTACTTTTCCACATCTTCATAGTCTTTTAGCTGATTCATATACATTCTCTCTCTAGGTCGTCCTCAGGCGAGCCCTCCATCAAGCCATCAATGTATTTTAGCTCCAAGTCTATTCAATTACTATTTCACAGTTTTAAGTTTTTTATCCATATCTTTCAACGTATTCATAATTTCAGAAATAAATATTATTCAAACCTCTATATATTCAACTTTTCAACTCCTTTTAAACTCCTTTTATACAATTATGACCTTCATAAACTTTTTCAAATCTTCATACTCAGCTATCCAGTTTAGCGTAAGCTGTTTCATAAATTGTATTATTCAATCATTCTATTCATTCAGATATATTCATCCTTCATTCTTCATCAACATTCAGCAGTGAAGTTTATTCAGCATCAGCTTCAGTTCAGCAGCGCAGCATTCACACCGCAATTTCTTCAGGAATTGCATTTCTAGTTATTCTTATTATTATTATTCCGCCCGCTTTTCATGCACGTCCATATCTTCAACATGCTTCATTCCACAAACTTCCTTCAACTATCCTCATATTCAGCCCATTTTCCACATGTGTGCTTTCATTCAAAAATTTCAAAAAAATTAATAACTTCATAATTAATAGCAATTAAACAAAAATTATTTAACATTGAAGCGGATGGGAGCAGCATTCCAAACCGCTAAAACTTCCTCTGCTTTGAAACCTATCTCCTCCCGCATTTTTTCAGCTACAGACTCCATTCAAACGTTAAACAATTCACATTAATTACAGCTATTAAAAACTTATTCAACTTTTTAAAATCTTCAACTGTCTTTGAACAAACACAGTTTTAGTTTTAAGCTTTTTTCAACCTCTTTCTAAATTTATAATGGGATCCGGATGGGACGGAATGTTCAGAGGCAGAGTGGGGAAACCAACTGTTACAGTGTAGAACTGGTGTAAAAATACACCAAAACCTTCCACATAACTGCCTCTCACTCCCACAAATTAAACCCTACGTGGATAATTTTTACATCAAAATGTAGGACATATTCTGCCGGTCGCATAGATGTGACTACTGAAGCAATCGGACTTACACAATGGGAGGTCTGGGCTTCCAAGCTAAATGGTGTCCAACCAACTGCCGCCTTGATAACTGAGACATGACATTTCTGGAGAAAGGCAGACTGTACCACACCTTTAAAATGCTCTGCTTCTCATATCCTTCACATTACAGGCACAATCTTTACACTGTGTCTTCATCAGATTCTTCTGGTTCTAACAATAAAATAATTTTGTCAGTTAGACTCACGGTCCGTCAGTTAGAGGCAGCGGTTTGAGGTGACGTTTTGGATGAAATTACCTCTCTGAGGCCTCTAAAAGGTGGGATTTCTGCCTGATCACAGACCCTCAATAAGACATACACTCACCTTGGTGACTCACTCTGCCCATTAAAGGGCAATTTCACTTTTTTTTCTTGATTATTTTTTTCTTTTTTCCGCTTTATTAGACAGTTCGGAGAGGCACAGTAAAACACACACACACAGAGACACACTCACACACACACACACACACAGACACACACACACACACAGAGACACACACACACACACACACACACACACACACACACACCATAGGAATATACAGTTCTTTCTATAAATTTGACCTGCTCTATGAGTTTTAACCATTAGATTGATGGCTTAGTGGTTTAAGTCCAGGTCTTATATTCAAAAGGTCACAGGTTCAAATCTAGCTTGTGGAATAAAACTTTCACCTCAAATCTTTGTGTGAAGGGGAACGTGTCTCATGGTAAGTGCATATGACACATTAGGCATATCTAAAGTTTTTTTTTTTTTTTAACCCTGAGTTTAAAGTTGGCGGTTCAAGCCCCAGTTACCGCTAAATTTAGACTTACACGGATTTTCTTCTAACTTTGCACAAATGTTTATTATGACTCAATTATAACCCCAGAGGAGTTTAGAGGTCAAAGGTCAAGTTTCAAGGTCATAATTCATTAATTTTTCATTAATTTTTCATAAATTGTATTATTCAATCATTCTATTCATTCAGATATATTCATCCTTCGTTCTTCATCAACATTCAGCAGTGAAGTTTATTCAGCATCAGCTTCAGTTCAGCAGCGCAGCATTCACACCGCAATTTCTTCAGGAATTGCATTTCTAGTTATAATATCCATTAAGTATTAAGTATTAAATATTGTTTTTCCTTTGAATTTGTTTGAACTCGACGTCATTGAAAATGAGGGTCACCCCTCAATTGGTCTCTTGAGGATAAATAAAAGTTAAATGAAAAAAATGAATTAAGTACATTTAATGTAGTGCATAATAGCTGAATTTTTTTTTTTGAATTATTTATTTTTCCCTTAGAAAGGGTCTCATATATGTCCATATTTCTGCATATTTTGGACCAAGGCCTAGTGCCGCCATCTTGAAAGTGTCATAGTTGGAATGTCATCCGGTGCATTGTTTAAAATTTAGAATTGTTCTTGTCCTTGAAGGCCACTGTAGCTTCTGTTATTATTGTAAAGGGTTGGGGTTACCCAGGGAGTGTTGCATTCTAGAACTTTGTAGAACTTTCTTGATGATGTCATATTACACACTGCACCTTTAAACTGTAACATAAAGATTATCAAAAAATTAATAGTTCAAAAACAAGCTGTAGAAAGACAATGGAGGGCCGGGGGGGGGGGGGGGCACCGTAGCTATAGCAACAATAAGATGAATAGTGTAAAATTGCTATCATGAAACTTTATCAGTTGATTACTGACGTTATTACACTAACCATTATATTTATTTAAAAAAAATCCCCGAAATGTTTAAATAAATATGCAAATTTGGCAATATCTCACTAATTAGGCTTCATTTGCATCTCCTTAAAGACCTACTTCACCGGTGGGAACATGAAGGTGTGTTGAACTCTGAGATCCTATGTTGTTTAGGGGCACTTTACACGACAACACGAAACTGTACATGGTTTGATCCCCGGCACCGGACAGGAGGGTGTTAGTTGTAAAACTAGCAGAGGCTGGTATTGTGTCTACGGTGCCCACCATCTCTACCATTGTGTCCTTGAGCAAGACACTTAACCCCAAAACTGCTCCAGGGGCGCTGTACTGCGGCTGACCCTGCGCTCTGACCCCCTCCGAAGTGTGGTAACTTGAGAGGGGATATGCGAAAAGACGAATTTCAATGTGCCTCGTGTACAACTGACAAATAAAGATAACTTAACTTAACTGTACATACGCGAAAATATTTTCACGGTTGCACTATATCATTTACATGAAAACAGCAAACGCAGGCATGAAACCGCAAGTTTTTGAGATCTACTCTCAGGGAGGATTTTTTGTAAAACACAACGGTTTTGGTTTCTTGTAAACATACTAAAGTACAGAAGAGTTTTAGTCTTTTTACTACACTACATAATAAAGTACAGAAGAGTTTTAGTCTTTTTACTACACTACATACTAAAGTACAGAAGAGTTTTAGGGCCACAGACAGGAGAGAAAAAAAAATCAGATAAGGAAGATAAATTTTTACATTATGTCGAGAAATGTCAAGAATAAAGACGAATACTCCAAAATGCTAGAAAAGTTAGTGGGGCATTTATGTATTTTCAGCATACTACAATTGACGTGCATGTAATGGGACATCCTAAATCTTTTTCTGGCGTACTAAATAGTATGGAAGTATGGGGATTGGAACCATGCAGGGCTTATTTTTAACCACACAGGGCTTTTATTTTGTATTTCCTTTTAAACGGGAACGCCCCCCCCCCCCCCCCCCAGCTTCATGACGTAGTGGGCGGAAGCAGCAGCCAGAAGTTTCTCGTCTCTTTTCAGGGAGTTTTTTTAGAAGTTTTTTATTTTTTTAAAGTGTCAAGAACCCGAACCCGAACCCTAAAACCCTAAACCCAGCTGTTAGCCGGCTAGCTGCTAGGTTAGCCTCTGACGTAGGCTAGTAAACATGGCGGCAGAGCCTCGCTTCATCTACGAGCTGCCAGCGGCGGTTCTCTGGCAGTTCTGTAGAGTGATGGACGGACTGACGGACCTGGACTGGACCCGGTTTGGTGAGTCTAATCAAATCAAAATCAACTGTCTGTCTTTCTGTCTGTCTCCTTGTGTGTCTGTCTGTCTGTCTGTCTCTCTCTCTCTGTCTGTCTATCTGTCTGTCTCTCTCTCTCTCTCTGTCTCTCTCTCTGTCTGTCTGTCTAACGGCTAAAAGTTCACCTGTTGTTTACCTGTAAAACTTATGTTGGCTGTACATACTTGGCTGTACATACTAAAGTACAGAAGAGTTTTAGTCTTTTTACTACACTACATACTAAAGTACAGAAGAGTTTTAGTCTTTTTACTACACTACATACTAAAGTACAGAAGAGTTTTAGTCTTTGTACTACACTACATACTAAAGTACAGAAGAGTTTTAAGGCCACAGACAGGAGAGAAAAAAAAAATCAGATAAGGAAGATTTTTTAAATCTTTAAAGTTGTAGTCAGTGATTCTGGAGAACACTTTTTGTCAAAATCACTTTTTGTCAAAATCAGTGAATATCTCCTCATGATCCACTACTTTTCCATAGTTTGTGTGTGTGCTTTAAAATACACCGCCTAGAATCTGTAAACTGGTATGTTGATAGCTAGCTTTGTTTACATACCAGTTTACAGAGCCTAGGCTGTGTGAATAAACATTTTTCAGCACACACACAGTACAGACAGGTAGTGGATCATGTGGAGATATTCACTGATTTTCACAAAAAGTGATTTTGACAACAAGCGTTCTCCAGAATCACTGACTGCACCTTTAAATGTAACGGTAATGTTTATTCATATGAAAAAGTTATGCACTTTAGCTTTAAAATGCTAAAAGATTAACAAATGATAACAATGATGAAACTACGGTAGGTTAATTTTTTTTATTTTTTTTTAATCTTTCAGCCTCCGAAGTCCTTTCTTTTTTTTTCTTTTTTTTTAAAGATATTTTTTGGGGCATTTTTATGCTTTATTGATAGTGCAGAGAGACAGAGTTGAAATGGGGCAGAGAGAGGAGTGACATGCAGAGAACGACCACGGGTGGGAATCGAACCCGGGTCTGCTGCTGGGCCCAGCCCGGGAGGGGGACGCCTTACCGACTGAGCTAAAGGCGCCCCCACCGAAGTCCTTTCTGAGGATTAAGAAACAAAACCAAAACCAATAACGACACTATAAGCTAAAATAACATGTTTTTTAAAATTTGTATTCTATCCCTGCGTTCCAGTGCCCATACTATCTACTATTTAGTATGGTAGAAAAAAGATTTAGGATGTCCCGATTCTTTTTTTTTTTTTTTTTTTTGGCATTTTTATGCTTTATTGATAGTGTAGAGACAGAGTTGAAATGGGGCAGAGAGGGGAGTGACATGCAGAGAACGACCGCGGGCTGGAATCAAACCCGGGTCCGCTGTTGGCCGAGGCCCATGGGGGGACGCCCTACAAACTGAGCTAAAAGCGCCCCCGGATGTCCTGATTCTTGATCAAGAAACAATAACAATGATGACATTAATAAAAAAAATCATATTGTTCTGTTCATTTCTTTCCCCAGCCTCCGAGGTCCTTTCTGACCAGACTTGCGTGCGATTGGCCGAGAGGAAAGAGAGGCGGACCGAGTGTGTGATGAACCAATGGGGAAGCAGGAACGGCCGGGTGGACGAACTCATCGACCTATTAGAGCGCTTGCATCTGTTCCGGGCCTGTGATGTCATCGTGGGCTACGTTAAGCCGAAGTCTTCAAACCCAAACCCAAACCCTAACACTAACCCTAACCCTCCTCTACCGCGATTGGCTCTCCCTACGTTTGACCACGCCCCTAAACAATCACAAGCCACGCCCACACAGACTACCTGCATAGTGAGACCAGGTAGGAGTAAGTACACACACACATGCAGGCATTCTACACACACGCACACACACACACACACACACACACCAACTACGCCTACATAGACACACACACACACACAACACACACACACACACACACACACATGCAGGCATTCTAGACACAGACACACACACACACACACACAAACCTACGCCTACATAGACACAAACCTACGCCTACACACAGACACAGACACAGACAGACACACACACACACACAGTCCAGGCACCACACAATGCCTTTTATGCCCCTGCAAAGCACTTTGAATTGACTTGTCTGAATTGTGATATAGAAATAAACTTGCCTTTCATAATCTGTTTTCATCTTTCAGTAGAAAAGGTAGAACATAGACCCCTCCCCCGACCGGCTCCTCCCCCATCCTGTCTGCAGTCCCACCTCCAACAACCCGCACAGGTAGCACGCACGCACGCACACACTAGACAGGCACTGCCGCACGCATGCATGCACGCACACAAACTGTGTGTTTGTGTGCGTGCATGCACAAACACAAACACAAACACACACACACACAGAGGTGGACAAACTGACAAATTGAGTTCACTCTAAAATTCATAGATTTTTTTTTATTGATTTTTCATTACACAAATCTCACTATTGTAATGTTATATGTAATTGAACCCTGATAATGTAATAATGTATATATATCTGTCCCTGCAGTGCCTCCCGGTGGCCACAGGCAGTAACAGCAGTAACAGCAGCAGCAGTAGCAGTAACAGTAACAGTGGTAGTGGTGGTGTGATGTGTTGGTCCTATGAAGAAGTGCATTGTGGAACTGAGGGCTTTTCCCCCGCACGACAGGTCTGATTGTTTGTTTGTGTGTTTATCAGGGACCCTGTACAAAAATAAGATTATCTCTCTGTCTGTCTGTCAGTTTTTTGTGTGTTTATCATGGACCGTGTACAAAAATAAGATTCATTTTGAGATGCTTTGGACCATGTTTGTACGATGCTATAGTACTAACGTGATTCCTGTTGTTCTATCTATCTATCTATCTATCTATCTATCTATCTATCTATCTATCTATCTATCTATCTATCTATCTATCTATCTATCTATCTATCTATCTATCTATCTATCTATCTATCTATCTATCTATCATTGTCTATCTGTCTATCTGTCTATCTGTCTGTCTGTCTGTGCTTTGTACCAGTGTATAACTCATTATTATATGTTCCTCCCCAGGTGGGTGAGGGGGGGTTTGGTGTGGTCTACAGAGCAACCATGAGAAACACTGACTGTGCTGTGAAGAGGCTCAAACAGGTAAGAGACAGACAGAAACAGAGACAGAGACAGACACAGACACATCCACACCTCACACGTGACTTGGCACCAGTTTCAACAGACATTCAGACATACCGTTATATTGTATGTTGTTTAAAAATAAAAATGTAAAAAAAGTAATTTTTTACCCAGACATGTCAAGACATTTGATGGCTGTAATCTCAAGACAGTGATACAGTATCTAATAAGAAGAAGACATTCTTTATTGCTTCGGTATACTTCAGTGTGAATGTTTCCACGAACCTCGCATACACAATCAATTCTTGAGTAGGCAGTATGTAGTATATACACATGTTAAAGGTGCTGTAAGCGGAATGGTTCTTTTAGCTAACTTCCTGTCAGTGACTACAGTTAGCAGTCCCTCGCTCGTCCCTACGTCACCACATTAATGCACTGCGGTCTTCAAGCAGCGAGTTATCTAGCATCATCTCAGATCCATAAGTGTGATAAAACATGATAAAAACCATCAAAACAGACATTGGGAAGGATTTTTACCTGCTCCGCCATTGTAGGCGCATAAACATTCACCCATCTGTTGCTCTGGCGTGCACCGGCAGTGAGACCATGGAGTGTATATACTATATATGAGTGAGACGGGTGTCGGTTTGTAGCGTTCTCTCTTCTGATTGGATAAAAATTTCGGGATCCTCCAATAAGTTTATTTTTAAAAACTTATTGGAGGACTTATTTTTACTTTTAAAACACAGCCGGAGTGTGTGACTAACAGGAAGTGTTCTCTGATTGGTCCTTTCTGTTGCTTCAGGATTCTGCTCTGGACTGGACTCAGCTGAGGCAAAGCTTTGAGACAGAGGTCGACAAACTGACCAAGTGGGTTCACACACACGCACACACACACACACAAAGGGGCACACACATACAGGGGCATACACACACACACACACACACACACACACACACAGGGGCATACACACACACACACACACACACACACACACACACAGGGGCATACACACACACACACACTCACTCACTCACTCACTCACTCACTCACTCACTCACTCACTCACTCACTCACTCACTCACTCACACAGAGGTGGACAAACTGACAAAGTGAGTTCACTCTCAAATTCATAGATTTTTTTTCCAACAATATCAATATCTATATTTTTCATTACACAAAGGTCAGCATTGTAATGTTATAATAACATATATAACGCTTTGTTGCCAAAATCACTTTTTGGCTAAATCAGTGAATATCTCCTCATGATCCACTACCTGTCTGTACTGTGTATATCCGTACAGACAGGTAGTGGATCATGAGGAGATATTCACTGATTTAGACAACAAGCGTTCTCCAGAATCACTGACACCTACACCTTTTAATACAAACCTATCTTTTTTTCACAATATATTTATTGCAGTTAGTTTAATTTTTTTTCACAACACACACAAACAAACACACACCTGCACCATCACAACATACAAAAAAATCCCCAAACAAAAACAGAACAGAAAAAAATATCATTGTTCCCATCCGCCATAATACAATACTATTGTATTATTATTGTTCTAATAATGCTGTTGTGCTCCTATGTAAAGCGCTTTGAGTGCGAGAAAAGCGCTTTATAAATTGAATATATTATTATTATTATTAACACCAGGGGTCACCAACCAGCCCTCAAGGACCATTTGAGGCGCCCCCAGGCCTGTTCTAAAAATAGCATAATAAT
>CM047511.1:33361626-33366626 GCA_026122265.1 Ammodytes dubius | reverse complement strand
TTCTGGAGAACGTTTGTTGTCAAAATCACTTTTTGTCAAAACCAGTGAATATCTCCTCATGATCCACTACCTTTCTGTACTGTGAGTGAGCGCGTGTTAATACACAGCCTAGACTCTGTAAACTGGTCACATGACTATAAGTAACGCATCACTTCCTGTCTGCAGCGGTGAATCAGCAGAAGAAGAAGTTGGAGGACAAACGTCAGCCGTCATCTGAAGATCTCTGTACGTAAACAAACCCAACACTCTCCTTTTCTCATTTATATCCAAACATAAGAAGTCCTGTTAAAGCCTCATTTATACTTGTGGGGTAACGCGTCTAATAAAGCTTGAAAAATGCCAAAAAAATAATCGAAAAAAAAAAAAGTGCAGTGTGCAATCTGCCACACGGGCAAACTACTATCAACGGTTCATGAGAACGTTCGATGTCCGCGCTACCCAGCAGAGAACGCAGAGGCGCAGAGCTGCACAAGTATAAATCAGGCTTAAGTTTTTATATGCGATGCTCATGCAAAAGAACGAATGAAATACGCTTAACGGTATTATATAGCCTTCATGTGTCCAAGAAAGGTATGTTCATAAAGTTGTTAAATAAAGGTAATGATAATATGACTGATTTTGTGTGTGTGTGTGTGTGTGTTTCAGACAGAGGCAGTTCAGTGGAGGCCAGGGGTCCAGAGGAGAGTGATGAACTGGATTACCTTCAAACTCAACATCACTAAGAAACCTCTCCCTCCCCCCCACTCCCCCCAAGGACTAGTGTGAATGGACATAATGTTTTGCTTTATTAGACAATATTTGAGAGACGGAGATTAAATGTGTCAGACAGGGGAATGACATGCAGAGAACGACCCGGGCTGGATTCTAACCCGGGTCTGCTGTGAAGAGGACAGACAGACAGACAGACAGACAGACAGAGAGGGGAATGACATGCAGAGAACGACCCGGGCTGGATTCTAACCCAGGTCTGCTGTGAAGAGGACAGACAGACAGACAGACAGACAGACAGAGAGGGGAATGACATGCAGAGAACGACCCGGGCTGGATTCTAACCCGGGTCTGCTGTGAAGAGGACAGACAGACAGACAGACAGACAGACAGAAAGGGGAATGACATGCAGAGAACGACCCGGGCTGGATTCTAACCCGGGTCTGCTGTGAAGAGGACTGAGACTCTTAATTTCGGTTTTTAACATTTCATATTTATTGATTCTTACATTTATCGGGGGAATATTTATGGGCGTTCTTCTTCTTCTTTTTTTGTAATTCAAGTTTTTTTTTTATTGAAATCTGGCTTTGGTGCAAGACGGTACAATGTATCACACACAGAGACATTTGTTGTTACAGTACAAATGAAGTGGGCGACTGTGTCTCAGTTGGTAGAGCGGGTCGGCCGATGATCAAAGGGTTGGAGGTTCGATCCCCGCCCTGCCACCTGTGTCATGGTTGTTGTGTCCTTGGGCAAGACACTTCACCCACCTTGCCTCGTGTGAATGTGGATAGTTAGCCTGCTATCGGTGTATGAATGTGTGTGTGAATGGTAACGTGGAATGGGAACAGGTCTCCCTTGCAAAAGAGTCTTCGGTCTCAATGGGATTTACCTGTAGAAATAAAGGTTAAAAAAAAAAAAAGTATTTGCCATTAAAAAGAAAGAATTATATCTGTTAAATCAAGACATCCAGCAGCTATAGAACGGTTATCTATGCAACGATTTCACAAATTGCAAAAGCATCAAAAGCATCAGTACATTCCATCAACCTTGTTCATGTTACAGGTTTACCGGTCAGTGACCTCATGGTTACTGGCAGTTTAAGTTAACTTAAAGGTGAAGTAAGTGGTTTATTTATGTTAATATAAGTGTTAAATCGCTCTTTATTCATACAGTGATCACTTATATAGTGTGCCCGTTTCATAAAGTCACCCACTCTGCATGTAATTGGCAAATAAACTTTTCGGGGATCCCACTGCTGATAACCAATCAGAAGAGAGAACGCTACAAACTGGCACCCATCTCACTGCCGGTGCACGTGCAGAGCGACAGATGGGTGAATGTTTATGCGCCTACAATGGCGGAGCAGGTAAAAATCCTTCCCAATGTCTGTTTTGATGGTTTTTATCATGTTTTATCACACTTATGGATCTGAGATGATGCTAGATAACTCGCTGCATTAATGTGGTGACGTAGGGACGAGGGAGGGGACTGCTAACTGTAGTAAATGACAGGAAGTTAGCTAAAAGAACCATTCCGCTTACAGCTCCTTTAACTTGGTGAACTACATTTTCCGTAGGCTCCGAAACAGAACCTGAACGTTTTGGAAGATTTTCTACTTTGTGTGTTTGTATATTTGTATTTCTCTAATGTCACTTGTAAAGTTTCTGTTTTCGTTACATAAATTAGTATTTGTTCTAACGTTGGCAAACTGAAGTCTTGTATTTTTTGAAAGAGAAGTTAATTAATGTCCATGTCCATCCCCTTTCGAATAAATTATGAATATTTACTGTTTATAAGTGTCATTACTGGGACGGTGTTGCAGTCATAAGTTTATACTTCTTCCTACTCCTTTTCAGGCATATCAATTCAATATGTTATTTGTTTATTTTTTTGTTTATTTTTATTTGTGAAATCATTTGAACATATTTTTTTTATTGTATTTTCATGCTTTTAATTTTTTTCTTTTTTTGATATGTCTGAAATAAAACTGAAAACTGAATCAATCAATAAGTGTCTCATTATAGGTGTAGTCAGTCTCTGCATGTATACAGGGATCGGATATCGCATATCGGATTTCTCGTTCTGCACTTGCTCGAGAATCACTGCGGAGGATTTCACAAGGAAGTGGAAGGAGACGACGTAAAACATAGTAGGGTTATTGCATAGATAGTAGGCTATATAAAAATATAAATATGAATAAATATTTATATATATACAATAATTTATTTATATATATATATATATAAATTATTGCCGGAAGAGAACCGGACGTGGCTCTATAACCACTTGTTGAAAGGGCTACAGCGCCACCTAGCATAGTGGAGACAGCCATGCATCGGACATTTATCCGATTCCTGAAAGGCCATGTAAACTCAGACAAGTGACACGGTCCGTTCGAGTGTCTAGTTCGATATATGTGATAATCCAATCTAGTTGTGCCATGGAAACACACTAAGTGATTCTGGAGAACGCTTGTTGTCAAAATCAGTGAATATCTCCTCATGATCCACTACCTGTCTGTACTGTCTGTGTGTTTGGGAAAAAAACAAACTGTGTTAATACACAGCCTAGGCTCTGTAAACAGGGTTAATACACAGCCTAGGCTCTGTAAACAGGCCAAACAGGGAAACATTCTGGCCTAAGATTTGCCCCTAAGATTTCTGCACACATAACGAGTTTATAAAATGTTGTATTTTGCCAAGCAGTTTATGTTTATGTAAGGCCTATACCATGGACATATAAAGAAAGGCCTATACAAGCACAGATGAAACATTAGTCGACCAATCCAGGAGTTGATCGACAAATTTACTTTTGATAAAAAGTTAAAAAAAAAAAAAAAATACATTTAAAAAAATTATATAAAATGTCTAACAACTGGGTGCTCCGGTGGTGTAGTGGATAGAGCGTGTACCATATCGGCTCAGGCCTTTGTTGCAGTGGACGCAGGATCAAATCTGACCCGTGGACCTTTACTGCAGGTCATCCCCCCCCCTCTCTCTCTCTCTCTCTCTCTCTTTCAACTCTGTACTGTCTAATAAAGCTTGAAAATGACAAAAAAAATTATATATATTTAAAAAAAAAAAAAAATCTAAAAACTTAAAGTTAGATGAGACTTTAAAAAAAAGTAAGAGATGTGACAAAAATGATCAAATTTAATTTCAACAACAAGTTGAAATTCTGAGACAGAATTATAATGGGAGTTAAAATATTGATTTTTTGAAGTCATAATTGACATAAAAGGTTTTTATCGAATCATCATTATGACTTATTGAATTCATTTTCAGGCAGGCTTTCTCTGTTTTGGCAATAGCCGCATAGCTGCCTGTGTGTGTGTGTGTGTGCGTGTGCGTGTGTGTGTGTGTGTGTGTGCGCGCGTGCGTCTCATGGTGTGTGTGTCTCATGGTGTGTGTGTGGGTGTGTGTGTGTGCTAGCAATAGCCACCTAGCTTCTTGTCTCTCTCTCTCGCTCTGTGTGTGTGCTAGCATAGCCGCCTAGCTAGCTGTTTGTTGCTGTTAGCAGCAGTAAGATGGCGGTTTCCATACTGGCGCTCAGTCCCTCCGCTCTGCACATTTAACCCATGATTTAACCCCATATTCCGGCCCACACAGAGACGCACAACTGCACACTGGACCCCCACGGAACCCTGGACACACGAAACCACCAAGCCGCCTAACAGCACTCACCAGCGGCTAAGATATCTGATTCTGGCGCTGGCTTCTATTAGCATGCTAACCTGAGAAGCTAGCGGACTATTTGGTTGTCGTCTTTCGGGATTTCTGACGCCAAACTGACCCATTTTGGGACCGCAGCACTGGGCAATCAGAGGCGGACGTTATTTTTCTACTGAAATCAAACTTTATATGTGTAGGAGACATTCTAACCCATTCTGTTGAAAAAAAGCTGATTCTGTGAAATTAGCGGGCTAGTTAGCCTGAGGAGCTAGTTAGCTTAGGGCTACTGCTTCAGCCGAGTCATGGCGGCGGACCCCGTGATTCTTCGGCCCCGATGGAGGCGTGTGGCCGGCAGCAGCGGCCCCGTACCCAAGCCCCGGCATGGACATAGGGCCGTTAGCATCAAGGAGCTAATGGTTGTTTTTGGAGGAGGAAATGAAGGAATTGTGGACGAATTACACGTCTACAACACAGGTAAGCTCATTAGTATTAATGTAAATGTTAATTATTCACTTGTTTATGTGTTTAAATTGAGTTAACTATTAGTGTGAAGTCATTTAGCGCTAAGCAGAGAAGCTAACTGGTACCGAGCTAACGTGAGCTAAATCAGAAGTAACG
>CM047511.1:33336626-33354126 GCA_026122265.1 Ammodytes dubius | reverse complement strand
AGGTCAGCCGGCCAATCAGACGCAAGCAATGGCCGCCGTCGCCAAGGCACCAGGTCAGTCAATACAACACTGTCGCATCTTTTTCTCTTTTATTCATTTTTTTATTTTATTTTTGCCAACACTTCTTTGGTGTGCTTTTTAAATCAAATTTTTCCAATACTTTTTTGCCTATTTTTTATTTTATTTTTATTTTTATTTTTTTTTTTTTTTTTTTTTATTTTTTTTTTTTTTTTTTTATTTTTTTTTTTTTTTTATTATTTTTTTTATTCTTTTTTTTTTTAATTATTATTATTATTATTATTATTTTTTTTTATGTTCATAAAAACACAGTCCCAAAAATCTTCTGAATAAAGTAATGACTCCTGAATATGCAATACATTTGTCAGTGATTCTGGAGAACGCTTGTTGTCAAAATCAGTGAATATCTCCTCATGATCCGCTATCTGTCTGTACTGTGCGTGCACCGAAAAAAATAAATCTTGTGTAAATATACTGGTATGTAAACAAAGGGCCCACCATAGCTATAGCAACTTGCCCGTTTACAGAGGCTAGGCTGTGCATTAACACTGGATTATTATTTTTTTCAGCACACAGTACAGACAGGTAGTGGATCATGTGGAGATAATCACTGATTTAGACAACAAGCGTTCTCCAGAATCATGTCCTGAAGGATTAAAAAAAATATTAATGTAAACTTGGAACCAAAAATCTCAACTTTCTAAAGCACTTACATCAACTAAACTTTCCATAATCATTCTCAGCACTATTCTGAAGGTTATTACAGAGGGATTTGTTCATATGTTGTTCCCTGTCTGATTTATGAGACATTTTCTTCATAAAAACATGCTGAAAATACCAGAAATCTCAACTTTCTAAAGCACTTACATCAACTAAACTTTCCATAATCATTCTCAGCACTATTCTGAAGGTTATTACAGAAGGATTTGTTCATATGTTGTTCACTGTCTGATTTATGAGACATTTCGTTTTCCGTTATATTTTTCTGCAGCCGTTCTTAAAGTGGCGGCGTCTCCCGGCACTGTGGGAGGAGCCTCTATCGTCACGGTGAGGCAAGCCGCGCCCAAAACCCCGGTAACCATGACTACACTACCGGCCGGCGTCAGAATGGTCGTTCCTGCTCAACCCGGACAAGTCACGGTAAACATCTGTGTGTGTGTGTTTCTGTCTGTGTGTGTGTGTGTGTGTGTGTGTGTGTGTGTGTGTGTGTGTGTGTTTGTGTGTGTCTGTGTGTGTGTCTGTGTGTTTTAACAATATTTTTTGCAATTTCTTTTGATACCTTTTAAAGTTATTTGCAACTTTTTCATTTAAAAAAAAAAACATTTTAGAGAGAGAGAGAGGCAACTCTTTTTTGCAACTTTTTAGCAATCTTTTTGGCATTGTGTGTGTGTGTGTGTGTGTGTCTTTGTCTGTCTGTGTCTCTGTATGTGTATATGACCTGTGTGTGTGTGTGCACCCTGTCTCTGTCTTGTCTGTGTGGACTCTGTTTTAATGTTTGTTTTTACTTCCTGACTCTCAGCCAATGGGAGGCTCTCCTCAGATGAGCGGAATGGCGGCGCTAGCTGCTGCTGCCGCGGCAACGCAGAAGATCCCTCCCTCCACGGCGGCCATGTTGAATGTTCCCGTGAAAACGACGACAATGGTACAAACACACACACACACACACACACACACAGTAACATGCAGACAGACACACACACACACACACACACACACACACACACACAGAGAAACACACACACACACACAGAAACACAGGCACACACACAGACAGACAGACACAGTAATGGACACACTCCTCACCCCCCTCTATTTAATTTTCTATCTAACTTTGGCATTTCTGTAAATTAAAGTGTTCTTTAAAAAAATCGAGAATTTCTCTCACTCACTCACTCACTCACTCACACTCACACACACACACACACACACACAGTAACATACACAGACAGACAGACAGAGACACAGGAACACACACACACACTCTCACACACACACACGTTAACATTAACCTGTCTGTCTCTCTCCTGTCTGTCTGTCTGCATTAACCTGTCTCTCTCTCTCCTGTCTGTCTGTCTGTATTAACCTGTCTCTCTCTCCT
Source organism: Ammodytes dubius (assembly GCA_026122265.1). Classification (NCBI taxonomy): domain Eukaryota; kingdom Metazoa; phylum Chordata; class Actinopteri; order Uranoscopiformes; family Ammodytidae; genus Ammodytes; species Ammodytes dubius. The sequence continues at coordinate 33,352,010 of CM047511.1, read as the reverse complement.
GTGTAGGTGAGTAACCCGGCCACTCGTATCTTGAAGACGGCAGCCTCTCTTAGCCCCGCCCCCGGACAACCCTCTCGACCAATCATAACGGTCCACAAGTCTGGAACCGTCACAGTGTCACAGCAGGCCCAGGTGTGTGTTTGTGTGTGTGGCTCTCTCTCTCTCTCTCTCTCTCTCTCTGTCTCTCTGTCTGTGTGTTTGTGTGTGTGTGTGTGTGTCTCTTTCTCTCTCTGTCTCTCTGTGCGTATGTTTTTTTTTTTTTTTCTTTGTATTTTTTTTTTTTACAGGGACAGTGCATATTTTCAAACATTTCTGTCAACATGCCAGAATTAGCCAGAAGGTTATTTTTCATCTGCAGTCCCTAGACCGATGGTAAAAGTCACCCTAAAAGAAAAGTTACACATTTACATAACACAACATACCTATAGTAAAACGTACTATTAAAAAGTAAGTAAAGTAAAAAGTACTATTAAGCTAAAATATACAATAAAAACACAGCAGAGCAACAATCAGACAACAGCAGACAATGACATGAACAGGTTAATGGTAATGTAGACAGCTGTGTGTGCTTGTGTGTGTTTGTGTCTCTCTCTGTCTGTCTGTCTGTGTGTGTGTGTCTCTCTATCTCTGTCTCTTTCTCTTCCTCTGTATCTCTCTCTCTCTCTCTGTCTGTCTGTCTGTCTGTGTGTGTGTGTCTGTCATTAACATTTATTGTTTTGGTACATTATTGTCCCAGGTTGTTACCACAGTGATGGGCGGAGTGACCAAGACCATCACGTTAGTCAACAGTCCGATCAACATGGGAGGACAAGGCACACTGGTGAGTTAGTGTGTGTGTTGTGTGTGTGTGTGTGTGTGTGTGTGTGTGTGTGTGTGTGTGTGTGTGTGTGTGTGTGTGTTTGTCTGTCTGTCTGTGTGTGTATAACAGGCACGCTGGTGAGTTATAATGAGAACCAAAAACTCGGGGGCGCCCTTAGCTCAGTTGGTAGGGCGTCCCCCCCATGGGCCTCGGCCAGCAGCGGACCCGGGTTTGATTCCAGCCCGCGGTCGTTCTCTGCATGTCACTCCCCTCTCTGCCCATTTCAACTCTGTCTCTACACTATCAATAAAGCATAAAAATGCCCCCCAAAAAAAAAATCTATTCATTGTACATTCTTGTTTTGTTTTGTTCTTTTTATTTTTGTACTGTCTCAAGAAAGAATTAAAAAAATATATATATGTATTAATCTATTCATGAAGCTAAATAATCTAAATCAACCCCATTTTTAAGTCATTCTTATTTGAGATTAAATGTAATAGATGATAGATTGATTTTTACCATTTTACATACAGTATAGGATTAGGGTTTTATGTTTTTTCCATTCATATATTTCAAAGCTGTATGTATAGATTGTAAATGTCAAATACAGTATCACCAATTGTATAGATAGATTGTATAGAGATTATATGGATTACAAGAAGCGAATATAATAAATATTTTTATTTTTTTTACTATGGAAAAGGGGTAGGATTAAATAAGTGTATACTTCTTCCTGCTCCTTTTCAGGCATATCACATCAATACAGATAATTTTTTTTATTTTTTTTATTTTTGTGAAGTCATTTAGACATAAATTGTTTATTGTATTTTTATGCTTTTCATTTAAAAAAAAAAAAAGAAAAGCTAAATAATTTAAATTTTTATTTTGAAAATGCTTGATTTTACTTTAATGTAAATACTGTATTATTGACTTGATGACATCATTCATTCCTGCCTGTCTGTCAGATCGGTAACCTTGGTAACCTGGGTAAGATGGTGTCTGTGGTCCAGACCAAGCCGGCTCAGAGTGGAGGCATGACGGTTCAGGCCGGAACCAACAACCTGGCCCAGATACTGCAGGTACACACACACACACACACACACACACACACACACACACCACACACACACACACACACAGAAACACAAACACACACACACAAACACAAACGCACACACACACACAAACACACACACAAACGCACATGCAGAGAAACACACACACACACAGAAACACACACACACAAACACAAACGCACATGCAGAGAAACACACACACACAGAAACACACACACACAAACGCACATGCAGAGAAACACACATACACAGAAACACACACACACAAACACAAACGCACATGCAGAGAAACACACAAACACAAACGCACATGCAGAGAAACACACACACACAAACACAAACGCACATGCAGAGAAACACACACACACAAACACACACACATTGACATTTACATAAGGCTGAGACACTGCTTTTGGTACAAGACGTTTTCTATCTCTCTTTCACACACACACTCACTCACTCTCTCACACAAACACACACACACACACACTCTGTTGTACTGTAAAAACAAAAAATATGCAAATCAAGTGTTTTAAATCTCTCCCTCTTTCTCTCTCTCTCTCCCCTCCCCCCTCTCTCTCTGTCTCTCTTTCTCTCTCTCCCCTCCCCCCTCTCTCTCTCCTCTGTCTCTCTCCCTCCCTCTCTCTCTCTCTCTCTCCCTCCCCCCCCTCTCTCTCTCCCCTCCCCCATCTCCCTCCCTCTCTCCCTCCCCCCTCCCTCCCTCCCCCCCTCTCCCCTTCTCACCCCCTCTCCCCCTCCCTTCCTCCCCCTCCCTCCCCCCTCCCCTCCCTCTCTCCCTCCCTCCCCCCCCAGACTAAAGGTGCACTCCCTGCGGGCACCATTTTGAAGCTGGTGACCTCGGCCGATGGTAAACAGACGGCTGTGCTCACCACCCCTCAGGCGGGTTCCTCTAAACCCAACATCCTCGGTCTGGGCCCCGGAACCAGCGGCAAGCCTGGCACCACCATCATCAAAACCATCCCCATGTCCGCTCTGCAAGGGGGCACAGGTAAATATTCCGAATGCTGAATTGAGCTCCGAATACTAATTTAATAAACGAATACTCGGATATTCGAATAATTCGGGCCAGCGAACATGCCTGTTTACAGAGCCTAGGCTGTGTATCAGCAACACATTTTTTTCAGCACACACACAGTACAGACAGGTAGCGGATCATGAGGAGATATTCACTGATTTTGACAACAAGCGTTCTCCAGAATCACTGACTACACCTTTTAATAAAATTCTTCTTGTATAACCTGCCTGAGTTTCTCTCTCTCACACACACACACACACGCACACACACACACACACACACCTGAGTTTGCGGGGGCCTTTCTAATTGGTTGATTGACTGAGTGATGTCCCGCCCCCTTTTAGGAAACAGTCCAATCAGGATCTTCACAACAAAGATGGCGACGCCGGGAAGTGGCGGGAAAATCATCACCACATTCCCAAAGATGGGAGGAGTCGGACAGCAGGGGCTCACACAGGTAAGACAGACAGACAGACAGGTAGCACACACACACACACACACACACACACACACACAGACGGACGGACGGACGGACAGACAGGTAGCACACACACACACACACACAGACAGACAGACAGAGACACACACATGTTGCACCGCCATGTTTCTACAGTAGCACAGAACAGACAAACTTAACGGACTTACACGTTTTTATATATAGTGGGCGTCCTGGGGAAATGCACCTGTTGGAAGACCAAGAAGAAGAAGAAGTACTATAGAATAAATAACTAAATACATCTTCACCTCATCACTTGATATTGTGGAAAGACTTGAGGCAGTGGTGGATGATGCCATCTTTAGTAACTATAGCTTCTTGTCCTTGAAGGCCACCGTAGCTTCTGTAAATTCTCCCAAATGGAGTGCGAGGCTCACACACACACTCTAACACACTGCTTGTCTGTCCAGGTCTTGTTGAAAGGCGCCCCTGGGACTCCGGGTACGATCCTCAGAACCGTGCCGATGAGCGGCGTGCGCCTGCTGTCGCCGGGAGCAACCGTCGGTACCAAACCCCTCACTACACTGGTCGTCAAGGGAACCACAGGTAAACAAACATCAGCTCCGATATGCGATGTCCGATCCCTGTATACATGCAGAGAGAATGCAGACTATGAACGAGACTGACCTTTAAATGGACTTTAAGCTAGCAACATACCAGTACAGACAAAAAAGTGATTTTGACAACAAGCGTTCTCCAGAATCACTTTTGATGAATTTTCTATTGTGTGTGTGAATGAGTGAGTTATATTGTGTCTGGTGTGTCTGTGTGTGACTCACTCTTTGCGTATCTGAGTGAGTGAGTGAGTGAGTTACAGTGTGTGTTTGTGAGTGTGAGTTAGAGAGTGAGTGAGTTATATAGTGATTTTGACAACAAGCGTTCTCCAGAATCACTGACTACACCTTTAAATGGACTTTAAGGTTCTAACAGGTATCTTTTCTTCAGGTATCTCTACACTCGGGACGGCGACTGCCACCACCAACCTAGCAACCATCGCTACGCTGGCCGGACAGGTCACCACGACAACCCCCCGGGCAACAGGACCCAAACAGGTAACCAGTCTGTAAAGGGATGGGCGTGACTCATTAATGATCTAAGCCTGTTAATTAAGCACATGAGAGGGAGCATGTTGTCGCTCTATATCAGCACTGCTGTGATTCGGTCGTAGGTACGAGGCCGATCACACCAGGTCCACCCAGGCTAGTGGATACTGGCATCTTCGTACAATTTTTTTTTAAATATACGTTTTGTACCTGTAAGAGCCATTTACCCTTTTCTTTCTTTGTCTTGTTATGCCCAATTCAACCGCCTGGTGGCAACCGACATGCAAAGTAGTGGCTTACTGGAAAGCCGCTATAGTACCATTTTTAAGTATGATTCAAATGTCGTGTCTCTCGCTCTCTCTCTCCTTGTCTGTCTCTCTCTCTCTCTCTGTCTATCTATCCCTCCATCCTTCTCTCTAGGTGACCCTGATCACGACTCCCAGCGGTGCAGACTCCCAGCTGGTGCAGGATCTTCCCGTTTCCATCATGGCCTCGCCCACGTCAGAGGAGCCAGGGAGCTCCACCAGCATCTCTACTGTGACCACCACCGCTGACAACACAGGTACACACACACACACACACACACACACACACTGAGAGAGAGAGAGACACACACACACACACACACACACACACACACACTGAGACACACACACGAGAGAGAGAGAGACACACAGAGACACACTCACACGTCAGAGGAGCCCGGGAGCTCCACCAGCATCTCTACGGTGACCACCACCGCCGATAACACAGGTACACACACACACACACACACACACTGAGACACACACACACACACACACTGAGACAATACAAGCAGGTACACACACTGAGACACACACACACACACACACACGGATGGACAGACAGACAGACAGACACACACACTGTGTTACTAATTATATGTAAGCATTCACTACACTGCATTCACCATAAAATTTTCCAAAAAAAAAAAATCAATGCATTTTTTTTGTCTTTTTTTCAACAATATATTTATTGAAGTTTTTCCTTTTTTTTCAACACACAAACAAACGCCTGCACTATCACAACATACAAAACATAAAAAAAACAATGTGTGGAGTTGGTTGCATGATAGTAAAGCATCTGAAAAGACTCATATCAGGCATATTTATCAATCCACATTAAAGATATTTCTGTTAAAATAAATCTAAATTTAATTTAATTTTTTTTCAAATATTTCATTAATTTTTACCTGCTTTTCATTGCATGTATTGATGTATTGAGGCCACAGTAAATAATCAGGGGTATAAATCATTATATGTAAATCATTATATGTTTTTCTTCAATAGCTAAATTATGTGATTGTCTGCATGGTTGTATATCTGTATTGTACCTGTATTGATGTGTTGAGGCCACAGTGATTAACTCAGGTGTATTAATGATGTCATTGTGATGTCACTGATGACGCTGCAGTGACGTCGGTGTGTTCCAATCCGCCGTGTGAGACGCACGAGACGGGAACGACCAACACGGCCACAACCGCCGGCGCCGGGGGGGTGCGACAGGTAAAACCCCAAATATCTACCACTTCTAAAGCAGTTACATCCACTAAACTTTCCATAATCATTCTCAGCACTATTCTGAAGGTTATTACAGAAGGATTTGTTCATATGTTGTTCACTGTCTGATTTATGAGACATTTTCTTCTTAAAAACATGCTGCAAATACCAGAAATCTCAACTTTCTAAAGCACTTACATCAACTAAACTTTCCATAATCATTCTCAGCACTATTCTGAAGGTTATCACAGAAGGATTTGTTCATATGTTGTTCACTGGCTGATTTATGAGACATTTTCCTTCTTAAAAACATGCTGAAAATACCAGAAATCTCAACTTTCTAAAGCACTTACATCAACTAAACTTTCCATAGTCATTCTCAGCACTATTCTGAAGGTTATCACAGAAGGATTTGTTCATATGTTGTTCACTGTCTGATTTATGAGACATTTTCTCTCTTAAAAACATGCTGAAAATACCAGAAATCTCAACTTCTAAAGCACTTACATCAACTAAACTTTCCATAATCATTCTCAGCACTATTCTGAAGGTTATCACAGAAGGATTTGTTCACATGTTGTTCACTGTCTGATTTACGAGACATTTTCTTCTTAAAAACATCCTGAAAATGCATTTTTAAGACCTGTACATGTAGTGTTTTTTTTTTTTTTTTTTTTTTAAATATATGAAAAAAAAAAAAAAAAAAGTTGTATCCAAACTTGGTTGCGGCCTGTCATCAGACACATGTACCGGATGGAATTGTCCACTAACTGTGGTGTGTGTGTGTGTGTGTGTGTGTGTGTGTGTGTGTGTGTGTGTGTGTGTGTGTGTGTGTGTGTGTGTGTGTGTGTGTGTGTGTGTGTGTGTGTGTGTGTGTGTGTGTGTGTGTGTGTGTGTGTGTGTGTGTGTGTGTGTGTGTGTGTGTGTGTGTGTGTGTGTGTGTGTGTGTTCCAGGTGGTTTGTTCCAATCCTCCCTGTGAGACGCATGAGACAGGAACCACCAACACATCCACCGTGTCCTCTTCAAGCATGGGCCAAACTATGCAGGTGAGGAGGGCTGTGTGTTTGTGTCTGCGTCTGTATTTCTGTGTGTGCAGGTTGAGATTTTACTTTACTACAAAATGGCCTACAAATCTAGGTTAGAAAGCCAGTCCAACTAACTTTCACTTGTTAGATAACTTTATTTTTAACAAATTAAACACGATAAGGCATTAAGCGCTTTGAGTGCGAGAAAAGCGCTATATAAATTAAAAAATATATTAATATTATTTTCAGCATCAAATACAAAAAACTGGTTTGGTGGTTTCAATTTGGGGTATAAATCGCACTTTATAAATGGTTTAATAGTGTCTCAGTCTTAAGAAAAATTGCTTACGCTGTGTCGCGCAGCTGCCTTGACACACTGGTGTGTTAATATTACTTAAAGCTGGGGTGGAGGATTTGGGGAGAAAATGGCAGTTGGGATAGAGATTTGAATCCAAATACCTCAACCGCTCCACTTGTTCTCTTTGGTCCCTCCCCTATGGTCCCTCCCTGACACGCTCTACACCAACAAAGTCGTGCCAAAGTGAATGGACAGTCCCAACAGCCAATAAGAACAGAGAATCGGAGCCTCGCTCTGATTGGTCAAAGTGTACCGCTCATGTTAACTTTGACCAATCAGAAATCACATACCCCAGCTTTAAACACAAGTTATAATTTCCACTACTCTACTAAAACTTCCAGGTTTGTTCTAATCCTCCATGTGAGACGCATGAGACTGGAACCACCAACACATCTACCGTGTCCTCTTCAAGCATGGGACAAACTATGCAGGTGAGGAGGGCTTACTCTGTGTGTGTGTGTGTGTGTGTGTTGTCTCTGTCTGTCTGCCTGTTACTGTGTGTGTGTGTGTGTCTGTCTGTCTGTCTGTTACCTGTAACATTCAGATATGGAACAGACCTTAATAAGGTTCCTGGAAGTTGGGTAAAAAGTTTTGAAAATTGATTAGCAAAAATGAGTGGGAACTCTGTAGATAACATAAATGACACCGTGTGTGTGTGTGTGTGTGTGTGTGTGTGTGTGTGTGTGTGTGTGTGTGTGTGTGTGTGTGTGTGTGTGTGTGTGTGTGTGTGTGTGTGTGTGTGTGTGTGTGTGTGTGTGTGTGTGTGTGTGTGTGTGTTCCAGGTTTGTTCCAATCCTCCATGTGAAACTCATGAGACGGGAACCACAAACACAGCGACCACATCCGGAGCAGGGGAGTGAGACCGGTAAGAGAACAGCTTTAGGATGAGACAGACAGACAGAGAGAGACACAGACAGAGAGACAGACACACACACACACACACACACACACACACAGAGAAACAGACACACAGACAGACAGACAGAGAGACAGACACAGACGGACACACAGACAGGTATACTGAGGCTGCACCCTTACCCCTGGAACACACATCCTACCTCTACTGCATCCAGCTTAACTGATTGAGAAACACTTTGTTGACAGTCATATTGACTTCATACCAGCAGAATTGACTCAAGTTTCACCATTTCCCGGTTTGTTTGTTTGTTTCTTTCAAAATAAAACTCCCGACAAGCCAAAATGTGAAGAAGAAGAAAAAGAGGCACTAGGATTACTGTGGACACTCAATATTAATCATTTGCATCATAATGAAACAACTTCATATTAATAGGAATTATCTATGAAAACTCTATGTAGAAAGACAGGGCTTTTAGCAGCAGTTGAGACGTTCCATGTGAAAACAGAGAGAGGCAGCAGTAACAGACACAGGATGAGTGTTCCAGTCCTAAGGCTGCGTTCACACCAAATCAGCGGGCCTCTCGTGGTGAAATGGTTAACGGACAGACCTCTTTCAAATGAATGTCAAAATCATCTTTATACTGCACGTGTGTCTTGATGTCTGTCCCCTTACTGTGTGTGTTCCAGGTGTGTTCCAATCCTCCTTGTGAGACCCACGAAACGGGAACCACAAACACAGCGACCACATCCGGTGCAGGGCAGTGAGACCGGTAAGACAAACTCTCTCTCTCTCTCTCTGTCTCCCTCCCTCTCTCTCTCTCTCTCTCTCCGTCTCTCTCCCTGTCTCCCTCCCTCCCTCCCTGTCTGTCTCCCTCTCTCCCTCCCTCTCTCCCTCCCTCTCTCTCTCTCTCTCTCTCTCTCTCTCTCCCTTCCTCTCTCCCTCCCTCCCTCCCTCCCTCCCTCCCTCCCTCCCTCCCTCCCTCCCTCCCTGTCTGTCTGTCTCCCTCTCTCTCTCTCTCCCTCCCTCCCTCCCTGTCTCCCTCCCTCTCTCCCTCCCTCTCTCTCTCTCTCTCTCTCTCTCTCTCCTCTCTCTCCCTGTCTGTCTCTCTCCCTCTCTCCCTCCCTCCCTGTCTGTCTCCCTGTCTGTCTGTCTCCCTCCCTCCCTCCCTCCCTCCCTGCCTGCCTGTCTGTCTGTCTCTCTCTGTCTCCCTCCCCCTCTCCCTCCCTCCCTCCCTGTCTCTCTCCCTCCCTCCCTCCCTGTCTCCCTCCCTGTCTCCCTCCCTGTCTCTCTCTCTCTCTCTCTCTCTCTCTCTCCTCTCTCTCTCTCTCTCTCTCTCTCTCTCTCTCTCTGTCTCTCTGTCTCTCTCTCTCTCTCTCGCTCCTCGCTCTCTCTCTCCCCATTTCAACTCTGTACTGTCTAATAAAGCTGGAAAATGCCCCCCCCCCCCCAAAAAAAAGGTGTAGGGATAAAGTGGAAGTGTTACATTGTGTGTCTGTCTCTGTGTGTGTCTGTCTCTCTGTGTGTGTGTGTGTGTGTGTGTGTGTGTGTGTGTGTGTGTCTGTCTCTGTGTGTGTCTGTCTGTCTGTCTATGTGTGTGTGTGTGTCTGTCTGTGTGTGTGTGTGTGTGTGTATATAGACTACAGTGTTTCCCCTACCATTATACAGGCCTGGCGGCCCCGCCAGGCCAACGGGACCCCCCGCCAGGCCAACAGCAGCCTGACTTTAATTTTTTTTTTTTTTTTTTTTTTTTTTTTTTTAAATCAATTTTTAATTGATTCCATTCCGTAATACTCGTTTGCGAGCGTCTGCGCGACACTGTCGGTCTACCCCTTGTGTGCGCCTGTCTTTACAAGCTCTCGTTTGATCATCCCATCAGCTGATCTGTGTGTCTGCTTGTGTGTGTGTGTGTGTGTGTGTGTGAGTTTGCTCACGGCGGAGCGATGCGCGTGTGCATTCGGTGCGCACTTGTTAAACACGGAAGCCAATGAGCAGGAGCATGACTAGCAAGCAAACGCTGAACTAGTCGCAAAAATAAAACCAGCGCCTGCTCTATGGAGATATTAAGGACTCAGTAACAGGGACGTTGAACAGGAAAAAGTGCTGAGCAAAACTTAGAAAGTTAAAATCGCTACGTCGCCGTGGCAACACAACCAATCTGTATCAACAGCAGAGACATCGCTGAAAAAACAGCATGCACTCGTTTCAGTAAGTTTACAGAAGTGCCACACTGCTACTGCCTTTGACATTCTCAGAAAAGCATTCATTTGTTTTCAAGGGACATATTAATTTACTTATTGTTTTAACTGTTAAGTTATCTTGAAAACAGCTGGCTATTGTAGCCCTATTTCTTTGTATTTTCAATGCTTTATTTTTATGTTTTAAATTGAGAAATAGGCTAGATGAAATATAATGGTCGGAATAGGGAATTTGCCTTATGTAGCACACATGTTGATAGGCTAATCATGATGTGTAGCCTATGTTAATTCATTTATTTTCAACAAGGCTATTTGCATTAAAAAAAATGTTTCAATAGGCTAGCTTCAAGGTGAGGTGATTCAGATTATTCCAGAAATGAGTAGCCTACTAGACAGGAGCTGTCTATATTAGATGTTAGTGTTTATTGTTTTTTATTGAAATCCACGTGTTTTTCTTGAATAGTTTACATGTCTTGTGTCTCCAAATGATTACAGAAAATAGTTATAGGCAGGACATATGACAGCTGTTTACAGAGCACAGAATTAATCAGATTTCACCTCTCAAAGTGCACCAGATTGATGCATTTAACTTTAAAAATGATAAGGTTGTCTTCTGCAAGGGCATGCCCCCAGATCCCACTAGAAGGTCCATTCTCACCCAGCAGGATCTAAAAATCCTGTGAGAAACACCACATGTACAAACGTACTGAATGTGAAAGCATAACCCTATGTCCTCATTTTTAACGGGCTGTCAAAAGAGGCTCATCCCAAATGGGGTTCGTTTTGGTCAATTTCTTCTAGAAATTTGGTACGCACGCGGCGCGCATACTCTTCATCAGCTCTTACCACCGGGTCTAAAAAAAATTCTAGGGGAAACACTGGACTAAACACACTCTCTCTCTCTCGCTCTCTCTCAGGTTTGTTCCAATCCTCCGTGTGAAACCCACGAGACTGGAACCACCAACACAGCGACTACAGCTGGGTCCGGACAAGTCCAACAGGTAAGGACACACCTGTATACTGATGTCTGTCTGTCTGTCTGCCTGCCTTTAGACTTTATTGTCCCCTAGGGAAAATTATTTTTCACTCACACAGTACATGTATAGGCCGCACGCAGACAGACAATAACGAATGAATGAATGATTTATTTCAAATATGCAACAACAATACAATAATAAAAATGCATCAACAGGAGTCAGCCCTAGTGACTCCTGCACTGATAAGGCCGCCAAGCACTCTATAAAAATGCCACAACATATTTGAAAAGGGGTGGGAAGAAGTAAAAACTTGTTCAATCCCACCCCACTTAAATAACAGGTGGACAACAGACACAACAAAGATAACATGCAGACAAAATATGTGAACAGAGTGGAACTGGGGTGTTTTTATACTGGCATTTTGTTTAAGGCTGCTATGGCTGCAGACACACACACACACACACACACACACACACACACACACACACACACACACACACACACACACACACACACACACACACACACACACACACACACACACACCACACCCACCCACCCACCCACCCACTCACCCACCAGGCTTTTGCGTCCAGAGGGCATGACAGTGAAGTGGCAGTTGAGTGGGTGTGAGTTGTCCTGTGCTATTGTAGATGCGATGTGTGAGATGGCCTTGAGATTCAGCTCTGACAGTGTGGGTATATGGGGACCGATTAATTTGGCAGCTATGTTTGTGACACGTGTGAGTTTGACCCGGTTTTTGACACACCTGTATACTGATGTCTGATTGGTTATGTCTGTCTGTCTGTCTGTCTGTCTGTCTGTCTGTGTGCGTGTGCTACTGTTACATTGTGTGTGTGTGTGTCTGTCTGTCTGTCTGTCTGTCTGTCTGTTACAGTGTGTGTGTGTCTGTCTGTCTGCCTGTCTGTCTGTCTGTTACAGTGTGTCTGTCTGCGTGTGTCTGTCTGTCTGTTATAGGTGTGTGTAACTGAACTAACTGTCTCTCTCTCTCCAGGTTTGTTCCAATCCTCCGTGTGAAACCCACGAGACTGGAACCACCAACACAGCGACTACAGCTGCAGGTAAGAGCGTGTGTGTGAGCGTGTGCGTGTGTGAGCGTGTGTGTGTGTGTGCGTGCGTGCGTGCGTGCGTGCTTGCGTGCGTGTGTGTGTGTGTGTGTGTGTGTGTGTGTGTGTGTGTGTGTGTGTGTGTGTGTGTGTGTCTTTTGGTCCTGTGTGTGTGTGTGTGTATTTTGGGACTGTGTGTGTGTGTGTGTGTGTCGTTTGGGACTGTGTGTGTGTGTGTGTGTATTACAGCTACCGGTAAGAGTGGAGGACATTTAAATTCCCTTTGAGAAATGAACAAATAAATAATTAAAATCAATATAAATTTTTTTTTTTTTTTTTTTATGCGTGTGTCCGTTCTGTGTGTGTGTGTGTGTGTGTGTGTGTGTGTCCGTTCTGTTTGTGTGTGTGTGTGTCTGTCCGTTCTGTGTGTGTGTGTCCGTTCTGTGTGTGTGTGTGTGTGTGTTTGCAGGAGACTCCACAGATCCTCCTTCATCATCGTCTGACTCCGCCCCCTCCTCCACCACGGCCAATCAGAGCAGAGCGGTCACCACGGTTACACAGTCCACTCCCACACCCGGACCTTCCATACCTGTAAGTCACAAACACACACACAGAGTAACACACACACAGAGTAACACACACGCACACAGAGTAACACACACGCACACACAGAGTAACACACACGCACACAGAGTAACACACACACACAGAGTAACAGACAGACACACACAGTAAAATTTCTAAAATGATTCTATCAACACAGACATTTACATTGATGGGGCGCCCTTAGCTCAGTTGGTAGGGCGTCCCCCCCCCATGGGCCTCGGCCAGCAGCGGACCCGGGTTCTATTCCAGCCCGCGGTCGTTCTCTGCATGTCACTCCCTTCTCTGCCCCATTTCAACTCTGTCGCTTCAAAACTATCAATAAAGCATAAAAAAAATATATATATCTAAAAAAAAAAATTACATTGTTAGTACAGTGGAGTGGGTAAGACTGTTTTAGTAGCAGGCTAGTTTTTCCCCAATGCCTCGCGCTAGCCTAGCACGAGCAAACTCTGCAACTAGAAGGACTGATTGAAATGTGTTGAAAACTGTCTCCAATGATAAAGAACACTCAGGCTAACATGGGAATAAGGCCCTATGTCCAATATCCCGAACTACCCCTTTAATCCCTTTGTCATGGGTACGCTCACCGAGGAACATTACCTGGCTTAGTAAAAACAATACACACACACACACACACACACACACACACACACACACACACACACACACACGCACACACACACAACACACACACACACACACACACACACACACACACACACTATCATCTTCCCATAATAATCCCTTTTGTCCGGTTTTGCCCAATATGAAGCTGGCAAGCTCTGTCTTTCAGGTATTACCTGGGTCAGACAGACACACATACACACACAGAGCGACACGCGCACACACACACACACACACACACACACACACACACACACAGCCCCACACACACACACACACACACACACAGCGACACACACATTCACACACACACACACACACACAGCCACACTCGCACACAGCGACACACACATTCACACACACATAAGTTCCACACACACGCAGACACACACACTCACACACACACACACACTAATAATCCCTTCTGTGCTTGTGGTTTTTCAGGCTATCTCCTCATTGGTCGGTGAGAGCAGGGCGGAGTCTTCTGAGGCCGTTGCCATGGAGACGACAGATGGGGAGGAGCCTATGCAGACAGAGAACCAATCGGATCACGTGATGTCATCAACTACAGCCGCACAGGTAGAAACAGACAGACGGACAGACAGACAGACACAGATAGACAGACAGAGAGGCGAACAGACACACAGATACAGACAGACAGACACACACACACAGTCACTAATTTACTTAACTTACACACACACACTCGCTCACTCACTCACTCACTCACCACACTCTCACTCACTCACTCACTCTGTCTCACAAACACACACACACACACTCTCTCTCTCCACCCCCACATACATTCTCTCACTCACTCACTCACTCACTCATTCTGTCACATACAAACCCTACCTCTCACACTCATTCACTCACACAGACACAAACTTAATCACTCACTCACACTCCCTCTTTCACAGACACACACACACACTCTCACTCACTCACACTCCCTCTTTCACAGACACACACACACACACTCACACTCACTCGATCGTTCACTCACTCACTCACTCACTCACTCACATCACACACACACACTCTCTCTCTCCCCACACACATTCTCACACACACACACACTCTCTCTCTCCCCCACACACATTCTCACACACACACACACTCTCTCTCTCCCCCCACACACATTCTCACACACACACACACATACTCACTCACCACTCACTCACTCACTCACTCACTCACCAACACACACACACACTCACTCCCCACTCACACACACACACACACACACACACACACACACACTCTCTAAATAACCATTACTAACCCCCTCTCCTCGCAGGTTGCCTCTTCAGACAGTGGTCTTCCTCAGCAGCTGATGTCATCAGAAGGGGACGCTCCCGGCGAGGCCGTCTCCGGGGCAACGACCCTGACGACCGCCCCCCCCGAACAGCTGGCTGTCTCCACGGCGACAGAGGAGGCTATTCAACAGGCCACGATACAAGCCGTACTGCAGGCCGCCGCTAACACAGGTCAGGACCACGGAAATACATTTTGGTTTTATTCTATGATGTTAATTCAGAGAGAGAGACAGACACACACAGAGAGAGAGTGTGTGAGAGAGAGAGAGAGAGAGAGAGAGAGACAAACACAGGTCAGAACGGAATTAAATACATTTTAGTTGTTAATTCAGAGAGAGAGAGACAGACAGACGGACAGAGAGTGAGACAGACAGACAGACAGA
>CM047511.1:33326626-33329126 GCA_026122265.1 Ammodytes dubius | reverse complement strand
CAGAGCTCGTCGCTGGCTAACGCTCACATCGACTACACCACCAAGCCGGCGGTCATCTTCAGGATCGCAGCCCGAAACCAGAAGGGCTACGGCCCCGCCACGCAGGTCCGCTGGCTGCAAGGTGAGAGCACATTTTTGGAGTTTTCTTCTGGGGGATTTTGTAGTTTAAAAAAAAAAAATCTTCTTGGAGTTTTTTTTTTTTTTAATTTTTTTTTTTTTCTTACCAACACATTAACACAGTTGGGGAAATTAGTCGAACATTCCGTTTTTTTTTTTTTTTTTTTTAATGTTCCCAAAAATATATATATATATAAAAAAAAAACGTGTGAAAAAATCGTTTGTCGTGTTATGGACTTTTTTGCGAATTTTCATAAAAAAAAAATTGCGATCCTGAAGTTGACAGTGGCCTTGGTGGTGTAGTGGACAGACAGACAGAGACAGTAACACAGACACACACACAGACAGACAGACAGACACACAGACAGACAGAGACACTGGCTAACGCTCACATCGACTACACCACAGACAGACAGAGACAGTAACACAGACACACAGACAGACAGACAGACAGACAGTAACACAGACGGACAGAAACACAGACAGACAGACAGAGAGACAGAAACACAGAGCTCGTCGCTGGCTAACGCTCACATCGACTACACCACCAAGCCGGCGGTCATCTTCAGGATCGCTGCCCGAAACCAGAAGGGCTACGGCCCCGCCACGCAGGTCCGCTGGCTGCAAGGTGAGAGCACATTTTTGGAGTTTTCTTCTGGGGGTTTTGTAGTTTTTTCAAAAGATTTTTTTTTTTAAATTTATAAAAAATAAAATAAAAGGGGGCGCCCGTGGCGCAGTGGGTAAGGGCATTACCCCCCCGGGCCCAGCAGCAGCCCGGGTTAGAATCCAGCCCGGGTCGTTCTCTGCATGTCATTCCCCTCTCTGACACATTTCATCTCTGTCTCTACACACTGTCAATAAAGCATGAAAAATGCCAAAAAATATAAATAAAAAAAAACATTTTAATTGTGAAACATTTTGATGTATGTACAATTTAAAACGTTATTGAATATTGCTGTCTGACACACACACACACGGGCGGCAGTGGCGAAGTGGTAGGGAGTTCGCCTCTGGTGTGCAGGGTCGGAGGTTCGATCCCCCGTCTCCCCGCCACCTGTCGAAGTGTCCCTGGGCAAGACACTGAACCCCAAATTGCTCCCGATAGTTAGCTTAGTTAACTTAGCACCCTAGTGCTAAGCCTACCCTGCGTGGTAGCTGCTGCTATCGGTGTATGAATGTGTGTGTGAATGGGTGAATGTGTACAAAACCATGTAAAGCGCTTTGGGTCTGTGAATAACGGAGATAAAGCGCTATATAAGTCCATTTACTACCATTTACCACACACACTCTGCTGTTTGTTAATGGCTGTCTTGTATTTCCCTCCTGTAGAAAGCAGTAAAGAAGCCAAGCCGACAGTGAAGAGACCTGGAGCCTCTCCTGATTAGTAAGGACTCATTATACACACACACTGAGACACTCACTCACTCACTCTCACACACACTGAGACACACACACACACACACACACACACACACTGAGACACTCACACTCCACTCACTCACTCACTCTCACACACACAGAAACACACACACTGACTCTCTCACACACACTCATTCACTCACACACACAACGCGCTTTAAATTAAAACAATATTTAATTGTGTTTTAATTATTATTATTTTATTTTCTCAGTAAACCTGTCGGACCAAAGAAGTTCCGAACCGACCAATAGGAGGAGGGCTGTGGTTTGGTCATTGTGACATCATCACAGAGGACTCAGGAAATTACCAAAATAAAAGACTTGTAGGATATTTGTACATTATGGACCGATCTGAAACTGTTTCATTTTTTTCTTCATTTTGTTTTGTTTTGTTTTATTTTTCATGAAAAAAAAATAATAAAGTTTTGAATTTATTTCGTAGCTGCAGCGTCTCTCTCTCCGTGTCTGTCTGTCTGTGTGCCTGCCTGTCTGTCTGTCTGTCTGTCTGTCTGTCTGTCTGCTTATCTGTCTGTCTGTCTACAGGGGGCGCTGTTGTAAATGATTGTCTTTCTGTAGCTTAAAAATATTCAGTTTTTCCTTCTTTTTTTTTCATTTTAATTTTTTTTTATATATATATAAACGTTTGTGAGAATATAAAACCTAGTGATTTCTTCTTCTGTTGTTGTGATAACTGTTGGCGGAGAGGCAGGAGGTCGAAGATGATGTTTGTGAATATTCTCTGGAACAATAAAGATTTTTAGAGCGTTTTTTTTACCGGCCGTGTGGCGTCCGCTTCCTGTTTATTACTCAATAAAGTTAAAATTATTTCATCAGGTTGCGTTCCGAATCTCATACTTTCTACTATATAGTTTGGTAGAAAAAAGATTTAGGATGTCCCGATTCTTGTGGCCAGATTTAGGATGGTTAGAAGTACCCGGATGTCCTACTTCATGCGGCCAAGATT
>CM047511.1:33296626-33304126 GCA_026122265.1 Ammodytes dubius | reverse complement strand
GAACTTTTTTAATTAAATCTATATATATTTAAAATATTCAATAAATATAATAAATGTAGGCGACTGTGGCTGAAGAAATTTAAAAAAAAATCTAAAATATTTAAAAAAGTTAATCCGTGCATTTCCTCTGTGTGTGTGTGTGTGTGTGTGTGTCAGAATTGTGCTATATTAATCATTCCTTTCTTTGATAGGAGGGGAGCGCCCAATGGGAGGGGCTACAGTGCTGTGTTAATGGACTATGTGTGGAGCAAACAACACACAAACACACACACAAAACACACACACAAACACAAACACAAACACACACACTCACACAAACACACACACACACACCGAGGTCAACACACACACAACGACCAGCGCAGAGTGAAAGTCACTCGCACCAAATCCTGTGGCCCCTTCCTCCCTGTCCAGACGGATATTACCCAGAATGCACCTGGGCTGCCGGCCATCCAACCAGACCCCCACCCTCACCTGCTGCCCCCAAGACACACACACAATGTAAGACTGCCACACACACACACACGCGCCACAACACACACACACACACACACACACACACACACACACACACACACACACACACACACACACACACACACACACACACACACACACACACACAATGTAAGGGGTTGTGGATTTTTGTTGTTTTTATTTGTGTTTTAAAGTCTATACTAGGAACTTTTAAATATTTCTGAAACAGTCTCATTTTTCCTCTGATGATCATAAATTACATGTAACAGCAAACGAGACCATCAGTGCAAAGAATTTTTATTTATTTTTATATAGTTTTTCTTAATGCCTTTGTATTGTTATTATTTTCTTAATGTAAACATTCATTTTAAAGTGTCTACAAGGAACTTTCAGTTTTTGTTCATTCTAGCACCCCCCTTTGGAGAAAAGCGGTAGTGTTTTTACTACGCCAGCTGTTGTTCCTGGGTGAGCGTATACCCATGACAAAGGCATTAAGAAAAACTATATAAAAATAGCATTCTTTGCACTGATGGTCTCGTTTGCTGTTACATGTAATTTATGATCATCAGAGGGGAAAATGAGACTGTTTCAGAAATATTTAAAAGTTCCTCGTAGAGACATTAAAATTGCCTGTCTACCATGTAAAACAATTTGTAACAGTCTGTTTTGAAAATGTCTATTTATATATTTTATTAATTTAAATGTTTTTACTTATTTTCCAGCTGCCCCCCCGACCGACACAACTCGCCCCGAGTCCGGACGCACCGCGAGAAGACGCGACACGGAGTCTACACAAAGCACTGGCTCTGGAGGGTGAGACAGGGAGGGAGGGAGACAGACAGACAGACAGACAGACAGACAGACAGACAGACAGACAGGGAGGGAGGGAGACAGACAGACAGAGCCAGACAGTGGCGAACTTAGCCATTTTGGGGCTCCAGGCGAACAGTCATTTGGGGGCCCTTGCTTCTAATGTACCTTATATCGCGCATACTGAGATACTCCATACAAGGGATGAACAGAAGTCACTAGCTTTTTTAATTTTGGATGGGACTACTCAGACATCCCGATGAAACTATTGTGAAGAGATTTTTTTATAAAAAACAATAAATATGGGGCAAAATATAAAGAGGGCATTTTGGGGGCCCCAAAGGGGCTTATGGGGCCCCAGGGCTCCAGGCAATTGCCTGGTTTGCCTCAATGGACGGCCCGCCTCTGCAGACAGACAGACAGGGAGGGAGACTGACAGACAGATTGGGAGACAGACATACAGATAGATAGATAGACAGAGACAGACAGACGGAAGGACAGACGGACGGACGGACCGACACAGACAGATAGATAGATAGATAGATAGATAGATAGATAGATAGATAGATAGATAGATAGATAGATAGATAGATAGATAGATAGATAGATAGATAGATAGATAGATAGATAGATAGACACACACGGACACACACATATTCATATTCATATTTTTTAAAGTTGTTATCCGTAAGTAAATGTGTGATTTCCAGGTCTCAGGGATTGGTACCTGAGGAACACATTAGGCCCCTCCCAGCAGAACCAGCCCAATGGAAAGGTGAATGTCGGGGTAAGGCTCTCTGAATTCTACATAGTACATAATACACTAGCACTGTGTTCCAAATCTCCTCCTCTTTCTCTCTCCTCTCCTCCATACTACATCTGATCATAAACAGTATCTAGTTAGTATGCAGTATGCTACAACTGGGACATACTTTAACTTATTTATTTCATCATAACATGGCTCCTTGATCTTGCCTCTTGCTTTTATATCCGTCTCATCGCTGGTTGTTTTCACTGGGAGGCTCAGTGAAAAGCCCTACTAACGTCCTCCCTCCTACATACTCAACATGTATATACTATAATTCTTTATGTTTCCTCTTTGTGTGTGTGTGATACAGTGTGTGTATGTGTGTGTTTGTGTGTGTGTGTGTGTGTGTGTGTGTGTGTGTGTGTGTGTGTGTGTGTGTGTGTGTGTGTGTGTGTGTGTGTGTGTGTCTGTGTGTGTGTGTGTGTGTGTGATACAGGGTGTGTGTGTGTGTGTGTAAATGCGTGCGTCTGTGTATGTGTAAATCCCGTTTGTTTTCATATGGAGGCTTTATTAATAAAAGTTCCCTGCGTTGCCTAGGTGAGCGCTAACCCGGGCAGGAGGCGGACCCATGATGTCATGAAGCCCTCGACCTATCAGAGAGAGAGCAGCCACCACGCCATGGCAACGGGTCATAACGGCATAGCAACGCAACATAAACAAACACTCCCACATTCGGCCACCTTCCATGGCCACCCTCTAAACGCCAGGTAAGTCACATGACTGTCAGTAGTTTGTAGAATAAAAAATTGGGGCGACTGTGTCTCAGTTGGTCGGCCGATGATCAAAGGGTTGGAGGTTTGACCCCCGCCCTGCCACCTGTGTCATGGTTGTTGTGTCCTTGGGCAAGACACTTCACCCACCTTGCCTCGTGTGAATGTCGATAGTTAGCCTGCTGCTATCGGTGTATGAATGTGTGTGTGAATGGTAACGTGGGAAAGGAAAACAGGTCTCCCTTGAAAAAGAGTCTTCGGTCTCAATGGGATTTACCTGTAGAAATAAAGGTTAAAAAAAAAAAAAAAAACCCCAACCTCAGCGATTTCTACCAGCATCCAATAAGGAAGTGACCTACAACTGTAGTAACCAGGAAGTGCCACTAGGGGGGTGGTGCCAAGACCGAGCAATTTTTCTTTGACTCACTTGTTAGATAGGCCGTTTTCAAAGTCTTATTAAACCTATTTACAGCCTGGTCCACAAAACCATTTTAGTCTGTATGTTTAGGTCATAACTCCTTGACAACACTGAGGGGGGGTGAATTTTTTTGGACCACGCTAGTTTTTATTCTTTTGGAGGTTAAAATGTATTGGCGCGATCTCTTGAGTGACAGCTCTCCGCCCGTTGAAAATGTGATCCCTGGAACACTGTTTGAAGTTAGAAAGCTTCACTTTTTAGTCGGTTAGTGTTAAGAAAAAATCAATTGAAGTATTTAAAAAATGTAATGTTTTGTAAACTCAAATCTCTCTCTCTCTCTCTTTCTCTCTCTCTCCCTCTCTCTCTCTATCCCTCTCTCTCTTTTTCTCTCTCTCCCTCTCTCTCTCCCTCCCTCTCTCTCCCTCTCTCTCTCTCCCTCCCTCCCTCCCCCCTCTCTCTCTCTCTCTCTTTTAGGTCAACAGATCCTCTCTTTCAGCCGTCACCTGGAACTCTGGTGTGACACAGTGACCAATCAGGATGCACACACACACACACACACACACACACACACACACACACACACACACACACACACACACACACACACACACACACACACACACACACACACACACACACACACACACACACACACACACACACACACACACACACACACACACAGATGGACAAAGGAACGTTCAGGTTTTTGAAACAATCCGCTCAGACAATCAACACAGGAAGACTTTTCTACCGACTTTGTAAAAAGAAGAAGAAGAAGAAGTTGCACTATGACATCATGATGACATCACCAGCCCAGTCATATATATACACACACACACACACACACACACACACACACACACACACACACACACACACACACACACACACACACACACACACTCTCTCTCGCTCTCTCTCTCTCTCTCACAGACAGACAACACACACTCTCACACAGTATTTACAAAAAAAGTGTTTTGTAAACTCAAATCTCTCTCTCTCTCTCTCTCTTTTTCTCTCTCTCTTTCCCTCTCTCTCTCTCTCTCTCTCACACACTCTCTCTCTCTCTCTCTCACACACACACACACACACACAGGTAACACACACACACACACACACACACACACACAAACCAGCTTTATACTGTATATGTGTATATAATCAACCACCAGCTGTTTTCAGTATATATCCAGCTCTGGAAAACATTAAGAGACCGCTCCAAATGTTCAGTGTCTCTCGTTTTACTCTTTAGAGGCATATGTTTGAGTAGAATGAACATTTTTGTTTTATTCTACAAACTACTGACAACATTTCCACCAAATTCCCCCCATAAATCTTGTCATTTAAGAGCATTTTCTATTAAGTAATGTAGAGATAAAGATTGAAGAACAATCCAGACTGGTCTCTGAATGTTTTCCAGAGCTGTTCATATAAACAAACACCAGCTGTTTTCTGTCAGGTGGAAATCTTTGACTTTTGACCGTAAAACCTTTTCAGGGGTTTTTTCTACTCTGGACTCTTTGGTCTCTGCACTAACGGGCTGAACTAATAACCTGATGCTGATGCTTCAATCGCCTCCTTTAAAGTGTTCGCCCGAGTCCAGACGGAAGCAATAAGACAATCTGAGTCCACGAACATTTTCTACTTTTGAGGAAGAAAATCATTTTGCAGCGACAATCAGCCTATGATGTCAATCAAATATCTCACTCTCTTTCTCTCTCACTCTCTTTCTCTCTCTCTCTCTCTGTCTCTCCCTCTCTCCATCTCTCTCCCTCTCTCTCTCCATCTCTTTCTCTCCTTCTCCCTCTCTCTCTCTCTCTCTCACCCTTTCTCTCTCCATCTCTCTCTCTCTCTCCATCTCTCTCTCTCTCTCCATCTCTCTCTCCTTCTCCATCTCTCTCCCTCTCTCTCGACAATCAGCCTATGATGTCACCAATCTTCCCGTGATGTCATCGCGTGAACCGACCAATGAGATCGCTTGTTTGAGTTTGTCCTGCCAAAACACTTTTATAAAAAACATTAACTTTGGTTATTAATCATGAAGTGAAAAGTTTGTGTTCAACTTTTTAGGAGAAGCGGCAACATGACGATTTTGGGATGTACCCTGTGTGTGTGTGTGTGTGTGGTGTGTGTGTGTGTGTGTTCCAGTCCCCATCCTTCCCTGTGTGTGTGTGTGTGTGTGTGTGTGTGTGTGTGTGTGTGAGTGTGTGCGTGCGTCCCCTGCTATTTAGTTTGTCCCAATACATGATGTCAGATGCAGCATGCTGAAAAATACCCAGATGTCCTACTACATGCGGTGGTGATTTTTAGTGTTGAAACCAGCAGCTTTATGGAGGTTCTGACCCACAATCCACTGCAGCAGAAGTTACATCACATGGACTGAGCCTCCCAGTGAAAACAACCAGCGATGAGACGGATATATAAGCAAAGAGGCAAGATCAAGGAGCCATGTTAGGATGAAATAAATAAGTTAAAGTATGTCCCAGTTGTAGCAACAGCCATTTTCATATCTGAACATAAACCCCGCCCATTTCCAAAGATCGGAGCTCTGGATTGGACGGAATTGAATGATGTCATTTTTCCCGAACATTCTGTGCGTTGTGATTGGCTGCAAAAATATTCCCAGCATGCATTATGTTCTGACTCTACAGTGTAAATACTCTCAGGTTGCGTTCCGAATCGCATACTTTCTACTATATAGTTTGGTAGAAAAAAGATTTAGGATGTCCTGATTCTTGTGGCCAGATTTAGGATGGTTAGAAGTACCCGGATGTCCTACTTCATCCGGCCAAGATTGTTAGTGTTGAAAACTGCATCCTATTTGGGCGATTCTGACCCACAATCCAGTGCGCACGTGAAGTGACGTCACATCGATGAAGCCTCCATATGAAAACAAATGGGGATGAGACGGATATAAAAGCAAGAGGCAAGATCAAGGCGCAATCCCATGATGAAATAAGAGAGTAAAGTATGTCCCAATAGTATGCCTACTGCATCCTAACTAGATTATTTTTATCGTCGGATGTAGTATGTAGAATAGAAAAAAGAAAGAGTATGAGATTCGGAATGCAACCTATGTACTTCAGAACTGATATTCAGGGTCCGATTTCTAAACTTTTAAGCGTCTGTGTTGATGGAGTTTATTGTGTGAATAAGGTTTGACTCACTGTAAATGAGCTGTTTTTAAATAAAGCTTCACTGGTTCAATCTATTCTGGTTCTAAATCTAAATATATAAATCGAGGACAGCTGTGGTGAAGTGTGTAGGGCGGTTCGGTCGTCCACTGGGTTACAGGGTCGGTGGTTCGATCCCCAGTCTCCCCGCCACATGTCCAAGTGTCCCTGGGCAAAGAGACACTGAACCCTAAATGTCTCCTGATAGTTAGCTTGCACCCTGCGTGGTAGCTGCTGCTGCTATCGGTGTATGAATGAATGTGTGTGTGAATGGGTCAATGTGTAGCCTACAAAACAATGTAAAGAGCTTTGAGTCTGTGAAAACCAGGGCAAAGGGCTATATTATAAGTGGAGACCATTTACCATTTAAAGGTGGAGTCAGTGATTCTGGAGAACGCTTGTTGTCAAAATCACTTTTCAGTGAATATCTCCTCATGATCCGCTACCTGTCTGTACTGAAAAACAAAATCCAGTGTAAATCCACAGCCTAGACTCTGTAAACATGATGGGCCCTTTGTCTACATACCAGTAGTCTACATACAATCCCTGCGTTCCAATCCCCATACTTCCCTACTATTTAGTGCGCCAGAAAAAGATTTAGGATGTCCCAATACATGCAAGTCAATTGTAGTATGCTGAAAATACATAAATGCCCCACTAACTCCAGTAGCATTTTGGAGTATTCGTTTTTATTCTGGACATTTCTCAACATCATGAAAAAAAAAATGTTTTCTCTCCTGTCTGTGGCCCTAAAACTCTTCTGTACTTTAGTAGCCTATGTAGTGTAGTAAAAAAAAGACTAAAACTCTTCTGTACTTTAGTATGTAGTGTAGTAAAAAAAAAAAGTATGAGATTTGGAACACAGGGAATAAAGAAACGTGTAAATACAAAACTAATATATTTAAATTATATTATATGGAGGTCGGACCAGAGACTGCTATTTAGTTTGGTAGAAACAGATTTAGTTTGTCCCAATTCTTGTGGTCAGATTTAGCGTGCTTAAAAATACCTCTTTTGACCCACAATCCACTGCAGCAGAAGTTACATCACATGGACTGAGCCTCCCAGTGAAAACAACCAGCGATGAGACGGATATATAAA
>CM047511.1:33271626-33274126 GCA_026122265.1 Ammodytes dubius | reverse complement strand
ATTAGCTGAAATCAAATAAATCAGACTTTTTTTTGGTTCCTCAAAATGTTGAAATATTTGTGAGAGAGAGAGAGAGGGGGGGAAGAGAGGGGGGGGGGGGGGGAGAGAGGGGAGGGGAGAGAGAGAGGAGAGGGGGAGAGAGAGGGGGGAGGGAGAGAGACAGAGATACAATGGTTACTGCAACTTAAAAAAGCTATATTGCGTAACTTTTTTTTTTTTTGGTGACTGCAACTTTTTTCCTTGATTTAAAAAAAAAATTAAAGCTAGTGCGATAACTGTGTTAGTTTCCGGTATTGTGCCATAAAATAAAAGCCCCCGCGATATTTCTTTTCTTTTCTCTCCTTTCCCTATCTATTTTTTTACTCAGTAACGCAGGTGATATAAAATGTAGCGAAGTACAATACTTCACAATAAACATACTCAAAGTAAAAGTAAAAGTATAGGTTTTAAAAATCACTTAGAAAGTACATGAAAAAACTACTCAAAGAACGCTAGTAAATGTAATCGCTACTTTACACCCCTGAGCCCCATTGGGTTGTATTGTTGTCTCGCCTTATTGGAACACATCTCGGATTGATGAGAATTAAACATATTTCCGTAACCATATTAAGCTCCTCCCCTTGGTCATATTAGGCTCCTCCCCTTTACCACATTAAGCCCCTCCCCTTAACCATGTTAGGCTCCTCCTCTTTATCATATTAAGCTCCTCCCCTTTACCACATTAAGCTCCTCCCCTTAACCATGTTAGGCTCCTCCTCTTTATCATATTAAGCTCCTCCCCTTAACCATATTAAGCCCCTCCCCTGAACCACGTTAGGCTCCTCCCCTTTACCACATTAAGCTCCTCCCCTGAACCATGTTAGGCTCCTCCCCTTTACCATATTAAGCTCCTCCCCTGAACCATGTTAGGCTCCTCCCCTTCACCACATTAGGCTCCTCCTATTTACCATATTAGGCTCCTCCCCTTTACCACATTAAGCCCCTCCCCTGTCATATTAGGCTCCTCCCCTTTACCACATTAAGCTCCTCCCCTTTACTGCATTAAGCCCCTCCCCTTTACCGCATTAAGCTCCTCCCCTCTGTCATATTAGGCTCCTCCCATTTAACGTGTTAAGCTCCTCCCCTTAACCATGTTAGACTCCTCCCATTTAACATATTAGGCTCCTCCCCTTTCCCACATTAGGCTCCTCCTCTTTGCCATATTAAGCTCCTCCCCTTTACCACATTAGGCCCCTCCCCTTTATCACATTAATCTCCTCCCCTTAACCACGTTAGGCTCCTCCTCTGTACCATATTAGGCTCCTCCCCTTTACTGCATTAAGCTCCTCCCAGTTTCCATATTAAGCCCCTTCCCTTAATCATGTTAGGCTCCTCCCCTTTACCATATTAAGCTCCTCCCCTTAACCATATTAAGCTCCTCCCCTTTACCATATTAAGCTCCTCCCCTTAACCATATTAAGCTCCTCCCCTTTACCGCATTAAGCTCCTCCCCTTCACCATGTCAGGCTCCTCCCCTTTACCATATTAAGCTCCTCCCCTTTACCATATTAAGCTCCTCCCCTTTACCGCATTAAGCTCCTCCCCTTCACCATGTCAGGCTCCTCCCCTTTACCATATTACGCTCCTCCCCTTAATCACTTTAGGCCCCTCCCCTTTTTCATATTAAGCTCCTCCTCTTTACCACATTAAGCTCCTCCCCTTTACCATGTTGTTTATTTTAAATGGCCCATGTTTTTATTTTCAAATAATGAACAGTATATGCATATGTGTTTTGGGTGTGACCTACAACTTTATGTGAGTAAAAGTTACTGCTTGCAACTTACCTTGCCTGGTACTTTCATTGTGGTAACTGTTTATATCACTTAGCTCCTTCGGAACCTAGAGCAATGTTGACTTACTCAGAGAGGGTTACACGGATAAAATAGCAACCTATCAAACAGGCTAAACTGATGTATTGTTCAGGCTTTGAAAAAGATATTTACTTTAGTTGTATGCTGACCTTACATGCTTACAATATGAGGTCAGCACACAACTCATGAACTGATTCTGTAATTCATGAAAATATGCATAACTCCACTAATATTTGAAGGTTTTACCACAATTGTGTTCCCTGAATGCCAGATATATGAAGTTGGGTACTTTCTAGCATGTTTTAAATAGCACCACTGCCTTTTCCATCCTTGAAAATGTGGGATTAGACACCATAATCAAGATCCTAGGTGCTCTACAACCCAAGCTACTGGTACTATAAGTACATTTTTAGAAATGGCCGACGTGGGGGCCATAGGAAAAATTGGCGATGGCCCTATAGCTAAAAATCTTCCTTAGGGCATGCTCTAACAGTGTGCCAAAGCTCATGTTTGTATCATAAAAAGCACAATGCATTCACATATCTGCTGGACTATAGGCTATTCGGAATGTCCTAATATGGCTATTTCAGTGGAGGAGTACTTCTAGAAAAATCTCATTAGAAATTGAACTGTAAGTAACATATATCTTC
>CM047511.1:33246626-33249126 GCA_026122265.1 Ammodytes dubius | reverse complement strand
ACCAACCGCTTTTTTGAAAAATGCACTAAAATTCAATATTCAAATATTTTTTTTAACTTTGATTATTATTAGTATCACCGGCTCACCCATCTGAACAATAGGTGAGAAAATTGAATTTGGGGCATTATTACTTTTTGAATAATGTCAAATTGAATAAAAAAAGTTAGATTTCTACCATTGACTTGCATTATAAGAAAACTTTTTGGCAACCCGCCTTTAAATTAAAGTGAAACATTTTTTTTGCCTCTGATTTCCCATATTACTGCAGAAAACACAATGCAATTGGGTAAAATGAACGAGAATAGTAAAATTTACCCATTTTATCACCTCTTTTATCATCAAAATATGAATTTTTATGATGAAAACCACTCACTAAAACTACAAAATAACAGCTTTTTTTTTTTTTTTTAGTGTGTGAGTGTGTGTGTATGTGTCTGTGTGTGTGTGTGTGTGTGCATGTGTAAGTGCATGTGTGTTTGTGAAAGTGTGCTTGTGTGTGTGTATGAGAGGAGAGAAATTACAAGGGGTACAGATTTGCAGCCCTAATATCGTATGACACATGCAAACACACACACCCCCCCACACACACACACATACACACACAATCTTATTTTGTCATGGACATGCAGACAACAGTCCCCCCCCATCCATATCCAAACACATTTGACATTTTTCTTTAGATTTGTTGTCGCAGTGGCCAGTATTCCTGAAATTTTTTTAAATTATGAAAAATCCTATTTTTTTTCAGGTTTGTGTCATGAGGCAAGTTTTCCCCCAGTAATACACCATATGAAATTAATAAATCAACTAGATAATAGTTAAAACCTAAAATGTGATGCCTTACCTTCAAAATGAATGCAAAACATTATATAAATTCTGATTTTATCTTGGCATGGCCAAGGAATCAAAAATACTGGTTTTATGGCTTTCTATGAGTTTACGAAATGGCATCTTTTTAGACAAGGATTTCAGTGTATGTGATTTGAGTACACACAGACACACTCCTGGATTTTTTTTTTTAACTTCAACCATTCTGACTAAAAGAGGTGTTCACTAACTACACATTAAAACTATTTTATTGTATTTTTTTATTTTTTTAATTGGTTTGCAGCCATGAATTACACAAGGATGCCAATTTGTTGTAAAGGGTCACCATAGAGATTAGTGGGGGGGGGCTAAAATGGGGCATTTTTTTTATTGACCTCATTTTTACATAACCTTATCAAGTTTACTACAGAGAAATGGGAAATTACAGTCAAAAATATTTTTCACTTTAATTTAAAGGTGGGGGTCAAAAAATGTCGTTATAATGGAAGTCAATGGTACAAATCGTGTAGCTAGCGGTCCCAGTGTAACAAAAACATCTCACACAGTCAAAATGAAGTAGATATGGATGAAACTCAGAATATCAAAACTTCATTGTAAAACACACCTCCTTACCAAATTTTATGGCTAGGGGACAATCACAGCCAAAATTATCTCAAAAATGCAACCCCAGATACACAAATCTCCACCAGCGGGGCATAAGGGTTAACAATGGATTTTTTTTTACAGACAGGTAGTGGATCATGAGGAGATATTCACTGATTTTGACAACAAGCGTTCTCCAGAATCACTGACTACACCTTTAAAGGTGCAGTGTGTAATATGACATCATCAAGAAAGTTCTAGAAAGTTCTAGAATGCAACGCTCCCTGGGTAACCCCAACCCTTTAGAATAATAACTATAATACTTATGGATATTATAATTACTTTCTACAAAATCTGCTAGGAAATAAAACACAAAATTCTACACACTGCAGGTTTAATGGACAAAAGAATAAAGAAAAGGTTGTAGGGCGAACAGACAATAAAGAAAGATGATAAAAGACACAATCACATAAAAGCAAAAATATAACAATGTCTTTTAAGATGTGAGAGAATTCCCTGATTCAGCCGTCAGCCCTGTGTGTGTGTGTGTGTGTGTGTGTGTGTGTGTGTGTGTGTGTGTGTGTGTGTGTGGTCTCTCTCGGAGCGTGTGTGTGGGAGAGAGAGTGTGTGTGTGTGTCTCTCTCTGAGTGTGTGTGTGTGTGAGAGAGAGAGTGTGTGTGTGTGTGTGTGTGTGTGTGTGTGTGTGTGTGTGTCTCTCTCTGAGTGTGTGTGTGTGGGAGAGAGAGAGAGTGTGTGTGTGTGTGTGTGTGTGTGTGTGTGTGTGTGTGTGGGAGAGAGTGTGTGTGTGTGTGTCTCAGTGTGTGTGTGTGTGTCTCAGTGTGTGTGTGTGTGTGTGTGTTCCATGTCTTTGATCTCAGTCACTGTGAGCTGCAGTCTGTCTGGAGGCAAAAGAGCTTTCAATCTTTATAATGAACAAGACGCTTTATTACAAGCGTGTGTGTGTGTGTGTGTCTCTCTCTATGTGTGTGTGTGTGTCTCTCTCTATGTGTGTGTGTGTGTCTCTCTCTATGTGTGTGTGTGTGTGTCTCTCTCTCTATGTTTGTGTGTGTGTGTCTCTCTCTCTATGTGT
>CM047511.1:33219126-33221626 GCA_026122265.1 Ammodytes dubius | reverse complement strand
TGAAGACTTTTTTGTTTCCATTTTAACCTGCAATTTTTATTTTATTTGCTTCTTTTATTCGCTTTTAAATGTTTTATAATGTGTTTTATGTATTCTAATCTTGCCCCTGTAAAGCACTTTGAGTGGCCTTGTATCTGAATTGTGCTATAGAAATAAACTTGCCTTGCCTTGTATTTCTAGGTGGTATCTCGTGTAGTGACGGGTCCGGCCCTCGACTCTCCCGACTGTCTTCCACCAATCGTATCGCAGGATTGCCCGTCGGCGACGCCCACAGCCAATCACAACAAGCTGCTGCTGCTGGAGGAGGCGGGACCTAACGAGGGAGAACCAATCAGCATCATCGTGTGTGGATCGCTGTTCCAGGGAATCTGTGACAAGAGGTACGTGTTTAAAAAAAGATATATATTTATATATATATATATATGACATATCTCAGGTCTCAATCCAGGTCTAACCATCAAGTAAATGGTAAATGGTAAATGGACTTGAGTTATATAGCGCCTTCTAGCCGATTTTCTCAGCCCCAAAGCGCTTTACATATCTTACCACATTCACCCATTCATACACACACTCATACACCGATGGCAGTAGCTGCCATGCAAGGCGCTCTCTGAACCATCGGGAGCAATTTGGGGTTCAGTGTCTTGCTCAGGGACACTTCGACATGTGGCGGGGAGACGGGGGATCGAACCTCCGACTCTGCACTCCAGAGGCGATCTCCCTACCCACTTTGCCACTGCCGCCCATTCATTGATTGTATTAACCTCCTTTCTTCTTCTCTGCCCTAATAGGAGTCTGTCTAATATCTCGGAGCTTCTCTATCAGACCTCCAACCCTTTCTTTATATATATTATACACCCAATTTCTTCTTCACTTGTCTTAATAGGAGTCTGTCCAAAAAAAACGGGCAAACGAGACCATCAGTGCAAAAAATGCTATTTCACAAACTGAAAGGTCCTCGTAGCACCTTTCTATCTCTTCTATAAAAAGCCTGTGTTAGCTAATTTGTTTTATTTCTTCTTCTCTCCCCTAATAGGAGTCTGTCTAACATCTCGGAGCTGCTCTACCAGTCCTCCAACCCTTTGTTTATATACCAGTTTACAGAGCCTGGGCTGTGTATTCATAATGAGTTCTCCAGAATCACTGACTCAACCTTTAAATGAATGTCCCAACAAAAACAAAATCTATTAACAGGTTTTAAAGTAACTTCGAAGGAACCTTTTAAATATTTCTGAAACAGTCTAATTTTTCCTCTGATGATCATAAATTACATGTAACAGCAAACGAGACCATCGGTACAAAGAATGCTTTTTCACAAACTGAAAGGTCATCGTAGCACATATCTATCTACTGTTCTATAACTAGCCTATATAACCGGTAGCTCATTTATTTCTTCTTCTCTGCCCTAATAGGAGTCTGTCTAACATCTCTGAGCTGCTCTACCAGACCTCCAACCCAGTGGACACTCAGTACGTCGCCGCTAACGACCCTCGCGTCTCCACT
Organism: Ammodytes dubius; assembly: GCA_026122265.1. Classification (NCBI taxonomy): domain Eukaryota; kingdom Metazoa; phylum Chordata; class Actinopteri; order Uranoscopiformes; family Ammodytidae; genus Ammodytes; species Ammodytes dubius. Next base: position 33,220,123 of record CM047511.1, on the reverse strand, counting down.
GTCGCCGTGGTGATAAACACAGACACACAGAGACTCATGCTGGTTGGACGAGGATACACCAGCAAAGGTTAGTGTGTGTGTGTGTGTGTGTGTGTGTGTGTGTGTGTGTGTGTGTGTGTGTGTGTGTGTGTGAGTGAATAGAGTCTCTCTCATTGGTCTAATCACACGCCTCCGTTCCTCTCTCTCCAATCAAAGGCCCCGGAGACATCCCACCAATCACAACAAGGCGCCTGGCCCCCGTGGTAAATACACACACAGACAGACACACACACACACACACTCACACACTCACACACACACACACACATTGCAGCTGGTCAAGCAGATACGTAATGAAAGGCTGCCTAAAGGCAGTTGCACACCGGGCGCGAAAAGGCAATTCACAAAAAAAGTAGAAAAAACGTGAAAAAGTTAAAAAAAAAAAAAAAAAAAAGTCGCCAAAAGTTGCAAAAAATGTTTTCGTGATTTTTCGAGTTTTTACGACTTTTTAGCGTTTTTTGAAATTTTGGGAAAATTTTTGCAGAATAAAAAATTGCTATGTCCGCGATTTTTTCGGAATGTTTAAAAAAAAAAAAAAAAAAAAATGGAATGTCCGCCAACATTTTTAATCGACCAACGCCTTAATTACAAATTGTCCTTTGAGCCCTTTAAAGCTAATCTTAACTGTCTCTCTCTGAAACATTATCTGTCTGTCTCTCTCCCTGTCTCTGTCTCTGTCTCCCTCTCCCTCTCCCTCTCCCTCTCCCTCTCCCTCTCCCTCTCCCTCTCCCTCTCTCCCTCTCCCTCTCCCTCTCCCTCTCTCTCTCCTCTCTCCCTCTCCTCCCTCTCCCTCTCCCTCTCCCTCTCTCTCTCCCTCCCCCCCTCTCCCTCTCCCTCCCTCCCTCCCTCCCTCCCTCTCCCCCTCTCTCCCTCCCTCTCTGTGTAATATTGTTTCATGTAGCTGTATATTGATGTATTGTATTATGACTTGCCTTAGGACTACGGATGCGAATTAGCA
>CM047511.1:33201626-33211626 GCA_026122265.1 Ammodytes dubius | reverse complement strand
TCAGTCCAGAGCCTGCAGCCAACCAATCACAGCAGAGAACAGCAGACACAGGTAGGAAAGGGCATTATGTTATTTATTTATTAATTTGTATCTATCTATCTATCTATCTATCTATCTATCTATCTATCCATCTATCCATCTATCCATCTATCTAAGGGTCATTATGTTATTTATTTATTTTTATCTATCTATCTATCTATCTATCTATCTATCTATCTATCTATCTATCTATCTATCTATCTATCTATCTATCTATCTATCTATCTATCTATCTATCTATCTATCTATCTATCTATCTATCTATCTATCTATCTATCTATCTATCTATCTATCCATCTATCCATCTACAGTATCTATCTATCTAAGGGTCATTATGTTATTTTTTTTAGAATGTTTAATTAATTAATTAATTAGTAAACAAATATTTTAGAACATTAAAATGATTCAAAATGATTGAATAATTAAGATAATTAAATATAAAGTAGTAGTAGTGAATAGCAAAACGATAAAAAAAAAACGATAAAAAAAGATAAAAAAAAAAAAAAAAACGATATAAAGAAAAAAACGATACAAAATTTTAAATTTAAATTTAAAAAAAAAGACGAAGAAAAAAAAAACGACCAAGAAAAAAAGAAAAAAAAAACACAACCAAGAAAAAAATAAAATACATTTTTTTTTTTTAAAACGACCAAGAAAAAAAAAGAAAAAAAGACCAAGAAAAAAATAAATAAATTAAAAAAAAAAGACGAAGAAAAAAAGGAAAAAAAAAAAAAAAACTCTCACACACAGTAACCTGTCTGTCTCTCTCCCAGGTCACCCTGTCTGTCTCCCGGCTTCCCTCTCTCTCGGACTCGGAGTTTCTGTCGTGTGTGTTCGGGCCCCTCCCCTCTCAGCCCGCTGTCGTCATGGGGACAAGCATCAGCTGTCAATCACCCGACCCGGAGCTCCTCCCCCCGATACAACCAGGAAGTGGTGAGCAGTGACATCATGTGTGACATCATAGCTCTAGGTTGTGTTCCGAATCTCATACTTTCTACTATTTAGTTTGGTAGAAAAAAGATTTAGGATGTCCCGATTCTTGTGGCCAGATTTAGGATGGTTAGAAGTACCCGGATGTCCTACTTCATGCGGCCAATATTGTTAGTGTTGAAAACTGCATCCTATTTGGGCGATTCTGACCCACAATCCGGTGCGCACGTGAAGTGACGTCACATCGACGAAGCCTCCATATGAAAACAAACGGGGATGTGACGAATATAAAAGCAAGAGGCAAGATCAAGGAGCCATGTTATGATGAAATAAGAGAGAAAAGTATGTCCCAATAGTATGCCTACTGCATCCTAACTAGATTCTTTTTATCGTCGGATGTAGTATGTAGAATAAAAAAAAGAAAGAGTATGCGATTCGGAACGCAACCCTGGATATATTTATGTTACATGGAGCGACTGTGTCTCAGTTGGTAGAGCGGGTCGGCCGATGATCAAAGGGTTGGAGGTTCGATCCCCGCCCTGCCACCTGTGTCATGGTTGTTGTGTCCTTGGGCAAGACACTTCTCCCACCTTGCCTCGTGTGGATGTCGATAGTTAGCCTGCTGCTATCGGTGTATGAATGTGTGTGTAAATGGTAACGTGGGAAAGGAAAACAGGTCTCCCTTGAAAAAGAGTCTTCGGTCTCAATGGGATATACCTGTAGAAATAAAGGTTAACAAAAATATAAACAGTAGATAGATAGACGGACAGACAGACAGATATATATATATAATTATCTAATCCCTCCCTCAGATCATTTTGTCCTTGGAGGAGGATAGATAGATAGATGGATGGATGGATGGATGATGGATGGATGGATGGATGGATGGATAGATAGATAGATAGATAGATAGATAGATAGATAGATAGATAGATAGATAGATAGATAGATAGATAGATAGATAGATAGATAGATAGATAGATAGATAGATAGATAGATAGATAGATAGATAGATAGATAGATAGATAGATAGAAAGATGGATATGGTTCATGTATGACCTCATAGCTTCATTATTAGTATGACATCATCATCATTGTTCTTCACTTCCTGGTTCAGATCACATGATCCTGCCCGTGTCTCTGGTGTTTGGTCATGTGACCGTCGCCACCGGCAACATGACGTTCTACGACTGTGGAGCAGTGAGCAGACTGAACCAGAGCGCACAGTAAGAACACACACACACACACACACACACACACACACACACACACACACACACACACACACACAGACACACACACACACACACACACACACACACACACACACACACACACACACACACACACACACACACACAGACACACACACACACACACACACACACACACACACACACACACACACACACACACACACACACACACACACTAGGGCTGGGCGATATGACGATATCATATCGTGGACGATATGAAAGTGTCTACCGGGAGAGATTTGGCCATATCGTTTATATCGCGGAGAAAAAAAGTTCATGTGGCGGGAGCATATATGGAGCGGGAGGCAGCTGTCCCTCTGAGTCCCTATAGTTACACTGCAGTTACACCGCCGCGCCACACGGGGGCTCTGCAGTTCTGGGCTGCAATACAGCTTCTCTACCCTCAACAGAAGAAGCCTCATCTGTTGCTCTAGCTGTAGATAGATAGATAGATAGATAGATAGATAGATAGATAGATAGATAGATAGATAGATAGATAGATAGATAGATAGATAGATAGATAGATAGATAGATAGATAGATAGATAGATAGATAGATAGATAGATAGATAGATAGATAGATAGATAGATAGATAGATAGATAGATAGATAGATAGATAGATAGATAGATAGATAGATAGATAGATAGATAGATAGATAGATAGATAAGGGCAGAGGGTGTCATACTGTATGGAATGTAAAGCCCACTGAGGCAAATGTCTATTTGTGATTTTGGGCTATACAAATAAAACTGATTTGATTTGATTTGATTTGTGACATTGTGTCTGTCGGTCAAATTTGTTTGAGGTTTCTGTTGCATGGTGATAAAGCCTGTTCCCTTGTTTACCTGTTGCAGGTGTCTGGCGTGCGTAGACAGCGTGTGGGAGTGTAACTGGTGTCCTCTGGATCAGCTGTGTACACACAACCACAGCTGTCCCCTACAACACATCATACTCAACCACAGGGTGAGTCTGTCTGTCTGTCTGTCTGTCTGTCTGTCTGTCTGTCTGTCTGTAGCTGTCCCCTACAACACATCATACTCAACCACAGAGTGAGTCTGTCTGTCTGTCTGTCTGTCTGTCTGTCTGTCTGTCTGTCTGTCTGTCTGTCTGTCTGTCTGTCTGTCTGTCTGTCTGTCTGTCTGTCTGTCTGTAGCTGTCCCCTACAACACCGTTAACGGGTCTACTGTTACGTGTTCTGCGGCAAAAATACAGTGAAAATGATATTTTTTCACATCGTAGGCTACAAGCCAAAAAACGTGACATTGACATATATATTTAAACCATATGGAACAACAATAATGTGATGTTTTTATTTTTTATTCATAGGCCTAGATGGATTTATTTATTAATTTGAACCCAATATTAATCAGGCAGTAGTTTTCACTTTGGCACTCTTGGAATCAATTTCTGTAAAGATGTGTAACTGGTGTTGATTTGTTCTACATATAATGTGTGTCATAGTAAGTCAGCCTTGTATCCTCGAAAGAAATAACTTACACTGAGATATTTGACTAGAAATGAGACCAAAATACATTTTGCAGTGTTTTACTTACTGTTTGTATGATTTGAACAGTAGGCCTATATTAACCCTCCCCACCCCCCCTCTCTCTCTCTCAGCCTCCCCCGCCCCCCCCCTCCTGTCCTGTGGTCTCCTCTCTCCTCTCCTCTGCCTTAGTGCCTTTGGGCCTGAGCACTACTGTCATTCTGATGGGAAGGAACCTGGACATTTATACGGTAAGAAATATACTCTCTCTCTCTCCCTCCCTCTCTCTCTCTCTCTCTCTGTCTCTATATCTGTCTCTGTGTATGTGTGTGGGAGAAATATACTCATGTTTATACCAACCATAACTGTATAACCTTATGACATACGTAGGCTGTGTTCGAATAGCCATAATAACGTCGAACACAGACAAAGTCTTTGTTAATACTCTATTCTGATTGGCTGGAGAACATTCCATAGGTGTGGATTAACCCCTGATGTATGGACACTAACTGTTACTGTTTGATAAATAATTGATTTTTGATATTTCTGAAAATTTTCTTTTCAAACACATTTTTGTAAAATCTTTTTGAGACACCCAACGTTTATATTGATTCATACTAATTTAGACCAAGTTTACAGAGGCTTTGAAGAGTTTGTTAATGTGTTGACTTTTGTGTGTGTGTGTGTGTGTGTGTGTGTGTGTGTGTGTGTGTGTGTGTGTGTGTGTGTGTGTGTGTGTGTGTGTGTGTGTGTGTGTGTGTGTGTCTGTCTGTCTTCCAGGACGAGGCTCAGTATGTGTGTGTGGTGGAAATCGAAGGAGTTCAGTTCAACCTGACGGCGACAGCAGAGAAGACAAACGGAAACACACACACCTTTACCTGCAGCGCACACCAGGTAACACACACACACACACACACACACACACACTCACTCACAGACACACTGAAACACACACACACACTAACAGATACTCACGCACGCACGCACGCACAATCACACACACAAACAAAGTGATGAAGGCGAACACGGCAGGCAATTTTTTTTTTAAAATCTTCCATAAAATTTCTTCTTTCATAGAACTTTTTGGGATTTTAAAGAGATGCAAATTTCCACATATTTAGTGAGATATTACCAGACTTGAATAGTTACTCAAACGTTTCGGGAACATTGTAATACAATTTTCAATGTCAGTGATCGATAGAAGCAGCTTTCAGTTTTTATGCTCCAAATCTCTGGAACAAACTCCCAGAGAACCTGAGGTCTGCTGCAACTCTCAGTTCTTTTAAATCGAGTCTGAAGACTTTTCTGTTTCCCTTTTAACCTGTCATTTGTATTTAATTGAAATGTTTTATTTCTATTCATATTTTTTTTATTCACTTTTCTAATGTCTATTCTATACTTGATGTATTTTAATCTTGATGTATTTCACGCCCCTGTAAAGCACTTTGAATGGCCTTGTGTCTGAATTGTGCTATAGAAATAAACTTGCTTTGTTTAGATATTTCCAGACTTGAATAGTTATTTAAACATTTCTGAAAACATTGTAATACAGTTTTTTGTTTGTTATGAGAACATTACATCACCTTAAACACACACAATCACACACACACACACACACACACACACACACACACACACACACACACACACACACACACACACACACACACACACACACACACACACACACACACACACACACACACACACACACACACACACACACACACACACACACACACACACACTAACCACACTGTCTCTCTGTAGTTCCAGTACTCAGTCAGTCAGCTCCAGTATTCAGCTCCTGTGTTTCTGAGGAGAGGAGAGAGACGCATCGACGCAGCACCCGGGCTGAGACGTAAGGCTGTGTGTGTGTGTGTGTGTGTGTGTGTGTGTGTGTGTGTGTGTGTGTGTGTGTGTGTGTGTGTGTGTGTGTGTCTGTGTGTGTGTGTGTCTGTGTGTATGTGCTGTTTTCATTGGCCTATATTCTCTTCCTATCTCTTCCAGTGCATCTGTCTGACTGTGTGTGTGTGTGTCTGTCTGTCTGTGTGTTTGTCTACGTGCATGTCTGAGTGTGTGTGTTACAGTGTGTGCGTGCGTTACAGTGTATGTCTGTCTGTCTGTGTGTTTCAGTGTGTGTGTGTGTTACAGTGTGTGCGTGCGTTACAGTGTGTGTGTGTTAAAGTGTGTTTGTTTCAGTGTGTCTGTGCGTGTATTTCTTTCAGTGTGTGTATGTGTGTTTCAATGTGTGTGTGTGTGTCTCTGTGTGTGTTCCAGTGCGTGTGAGCTGATTTTGTTCTCTTCCTGTCTCTCCCAGTGCATCTGTATGACTGTGTGTGTGTGTGTGTGTGTCTGTCAGTGCATGTCTGAGTGTGTGTGTGTGTGTTTGCTTCAATGTGTGTGTGTGTCTGTCAGTCAGTCTGTCTGATGTTATTCACTGTTTTCATTGGCCTATATTCTCTTCCTGTCTCTCCCAGTTCATCTGTATGACTGCTCTGCGGGCCAATCAGATTGCTCCCAGTGCCGGGCCGTGCCGTCAGAGTACGGCTGTGTGTGGTGCCTAAGCCCCGCCCCCCGCTGCGTCTTCAACCAATCGTGTTCCAGCATTCCTGCAGACAGCTGCCCCCCGCCACAGATCACACAGGTACGTCTAAACAGAGAGAGTTAAATCAGTGAATATCTCCTCATGATCCACTACCTGTCTGTACTGTGTGTGAGCTGAAAAATAATCCAGTGTTAATACACAGCCTAGGCTCTGTAAACTGGTATGTTGCCAACTTGGTGAAACAAAAGTGTGAGAAAAAATATGCGAATTAGCTATAATTTTCACTTGGAATCACACTGAATTGGTACATGCCCGAATGTCCTACGAACTCCTGCCGAAATTTAGGACAAAAGTCGCTGGGAGTTGAGATAGAGTTCACTTCAATCAGTCACAATGTAGTTTCATACATGTCAACTCAGCACAGTTTTTATTACGGCGCTGATGTGGAAGCTCGGTGTGCAAAGGCCTTTCGACTGGAAAAAAAATTATCATGATTCAGGGAAAATAAATTCAGAAAGTTGAGGTTGGGGACACCTGCGTCGACTCGGTAACTATTTTGACCTGTGTGTTTTTGTGTGTGTGTGCGTTTCTGTCTGTCTGTCTGTGTGTCTGTCTGTCTGTCTGTCTCTCTGTCTACCTGTCTGTCTGTAGGTCCTCCCTGTCTCCGGCCCTCTTGAAGGCGGCGTCATGGTAACAGTAACCGGGCGTAACCTGGGTATGAGTCATCAGGAAGTGGGAGGAGTCACAGTGGCAGGTGTTCAGTGCCTCATCCAATCAGAGGGCTACAGAATCTCTACCAGGTAATATACACAGAGAGAGACGCACACACACACACATTAATACACACACACACACACATTAATACAACACACACACACACACATTAATATACACACAGAGATACACATTAATACAGACACACACACACACACACACACACAGGATCTCTACAAGGTGATACAATCAACCAATCAATGATCTTTATTTTCACTGCCAGGTAATACATGCACAGAGATACACACACTTTAATACAGATAGATAGGTAGATAGGTAGATGGATGGATGGATAGATGGATAGATAGATAGATAGATAGATAGATAGATAGATAGATAGATAGATAGATAGATAGATAGATAGATAGATAGATAGATAGATACACAGATATACACAGCGAGAGATACACACATACGCAATACACACACACACACTAAACAATGTCTGATGAAAAATTCTACAAAACATTCTTAATGCTTTTTGTGTGTGTGTGCGTGTGTGTGTGTGTGTGTGTGTGGTGTGCGTGCGTGTGTGTGTGTGTGTTTTGTGTGTGTGTGTGTGTGTGTGTGTGTGTGTGTGTGTCTTTAGGGTTGTGTGTGACCTTCAGCCCAGTGGTTCTCCTAGAACTGGTCCTGTCCTTGTTACCGTGGGAACCAACCCACCTGGCAGATCCACACAGAACTTCACCTTTCAGGTAAAAACTGAGAAGTTACACACTGTAGCTTTACTTTTTTTTGTTTTTTTTAAAGCCATAAATATTTAATTTCATTTTTCATATAACTTTTATTTATCCTCGAGAGACCAAAAAAGTGAAAGTACAATATAGCCTAATTAAAACAGTTACAGGTAGAGTTTGGCAGATTTAAGAGAAGTTTGTTTAAATTGGTTAAAGGATATGAAGTTATTTAGTTTAATTTGTTGCTGTAAGTTGTTCCAGGAGTCGGGGGCACTGTAGCTAAAAGCTGTCTTTCCCAGCTCAGACCGGGCTTGTGGGACATAAAGCATAAGCATGTCAGTGGAGCGGGTCTGATAAAGCCCATCTAAATATACAGTACAGCCCAGGAAAACATTAAGAGTCCACTCCAAATGTTCAGTGTCTCTCGTTTGACTATTTAGAGGCATATGTTTGAGTAGAATGAACATTTTGGTTTTATAATATAAACTACTGACAACATTTCTACCAAGTTCCAATACATTTTTCGTCATTAAAGAGCATTTCCATGAAGTAATGTAGAGATGAAGATTGAAGAACAATCCAGACTGGTCTCTGAATGTTTTCCAGAGCTGAATATTAAATATAAAAGATGAAATACCACACAAGAGATAGGGCCAACAGGACACAGAGCCGGCCCAAGCCTTCAGGGGGCCCTAAGTGAAATATGATTAGGGGGCCCCTCTCCAATGTTAGCGCTGCTGAAACTATAGATCTTTGTTAAATATCATTCACACACCCAGTGTTTTCCGCTAGTGCCTCCACTGCGCAGCTGTGCGAAAATGTTAGACAGCTGAGATTCAGACCCTCCTAGAGAGGGGGAGATTTTTTTCAACCTTTTTAAAGTGAAATGCATGAATCTGGTGCACTTTGAGAGGAAAATTAAGATGCTAAATCTGAGAAATTGTGTGAAATTTGCATTTTCTTCTTTTCATGATCGAGTGAAGACAGAATCTTAATGGACATATACAAATGTAATGTGTCTGTCTGTCTCCCTGTCTCTCTGCCTGTGTCTCTCTCTCTCTCTCTCCTCTCTCTCTCTCTCTCTCTCTCTCTCTCTCTCATCCTCTCTCCTCTCTCCTCTCTCTCCCCTCTCTCTCTCTCTCCTCTCTCTCTCTCTCCCTCTCTCTCTCTTCTCTCTCTGTCTCTCTGTCTGTCTCTCTCTCTCTCTCTCCCTCTCTCCCTCTCTCTCTCTCTCTCTGCAGGACCCCCAGCTCCTGTCCTTGTCTCCCTCTTTAGGGCCGATCTCTGGAGGAACCAGACTGACTATCAGAGGAACTCAGCTGCTCACCGGACAGACAGAAGACCTCAAGGCTTTCATAGGACCACAGCCATGTTTAATGTGAGTACAGAGAGAGAGAGAGAGACAGAGAGAGAGAGAGAGAGAGAGAGAGAGAGAGAGAGAGAGAGACAGGCAGGCAGGCAGACAGGCAGAGAGAGAGAGAGAGAGAGAGAGAGAGAGAGAGAGAGAGAGAGAGAGAGACACACACACACACTGAAGCTCACCTCTTATAACCCTGAGGCCCAGCAAGATACTGAAAACCGAGTAAAACTACTATTTGTATTCAATTGTTTAATTTTTCCTTAATTTATCCTCTAAAGATCAATTAAGGGCTGACCCTCATTTACAATGATGTCGAGTAAAATTACAATACACACACAAACACACACAAACACACAATGCAAATACACAACAAGCTGACAAAGAGACAAGAACTATTAAAACATTCAGATCGAACCGACAACAGATTAAACAGAGTTCACTACACAACAACACTGATAGAACTGCAGTTTATCAACTTCCTGTGTCTCTCTGGCTCCCCCTGGTGGAATACACACACATACACAAACCAAAACCGTTTTTGTCAATTTAAAAAAATATATATATGGTATTTGTTCACGTTTATTAATGTTTTTGAATTTCTTTCCAGTTTAATGTTATTTGGAAAAAAAAAATCATACACACACACACACACACACACACACACACACACACACACACACACACACACACACACACCCACACACTAACCCCTCTCTCTCTCTCTCTCTCTCTAGCATCCCTCCCTCCTCTGACTCTCAGCTGGTCTGTCAGTCCGGCTCCAGTCCGCTCCCTGGCCAGGCTCCGGTTCGGGTTTTCTTTGGCAAAGCAGAACGGACCAATCCCCTTCTCTCGTTCAGCTACCGTGACAACCCTGTCATCACAGAGGCCACGCCCTCCGAGAGCTTCTACGCGTAAGATTATGATCACAATTT
>CM047511.1:33181626-33186626 GCA_026122265.1 Ammodytes dubius | reverse complement strand
CAAACCTGAACAAAGCCATCCCCCTCCCCTATATGAGGGCCTCCAATAGGCTCCTCCCCTATATGAGGGCCTCCGACAGGCTCCAGGTAGAGCGTGACACCCCTATCTCCCCAGGTGACACAAAGACTAATCACCACATCCTCAAATCGATTGATCCCTGTGTCACGTTGTGTCCAGGTCCCTGACGGAGCCACAGTCGCTCTGATCGCTCGCTCACAGACGGGAATCAACCAGATCTACCAGACCGGAGAGAGTGAGACAGGCACACACACACACACACACTGAGACACACACACACACTGAGACACACACACACACACTGAGACACACACACACACACACACAACACACACACACACACACACACACACACACTGACAGGAGAGAGTGAGACAGGCACACACACTGAGACACACACACACACACTGAGACACACACACACACACGCACGCACGCACACACACACACACACACACACACACACACACACACTGACAGGAGAGAGTGAGACAGGCACACACACTGAGACACACACACACACACACACACTGACAGGAGAGAGTGAGACACACACACACAAACAAACAACCACACACTGAAACACACACAGACGCAAACATAATTTTGTTTTGTCTTTTGTTTGTGTGTTCACTTTTTCAGTTGTGTGTTTGTGTTCTTCAAAAAAAATAAAAAGTTAAAAAAAAAAAAAAAATCAAAAAGTGCTTTTATTAAATTTTCCTTTTTATGCAATCATACAAGCATTTACAACCCCCACACCAACCCCCACCCCAAACAATCCTTGGACAGATGACAAATGAAATGACATAAAAAAAATTAAATTATTATTTTTTTTTTAAAGTTACAAGAGATCATTCATAACTTTGATACATAGTTTACTGTTGTTGTTGTTTATCGTTGTTGTTTATTGTTGTTGTTTCCATAGAGACGCCGATGCTTGAGGGGGAGGAAGAGGAGGGTCTTCGTCTCTGGCATCTGGTGAAGAGCAACGAAGATCCAGAGAGAGAGAGAGACTCGCACAGAAAGAGTTCCATGAGAGAGAGAGAGAGAGCCAAGGCCATACCGGAGATATACCTGACCAGGCTGCTGTCTATGAAGGTAAGACAGGCACATAGACAGACAGACAGACAGACAGAGAGAGAGAGACAGACAGACAGACACTGAGGGTGCGCTGTACTACGGCTCTGATGAAGATGTAGTGAGTCTTTGCTGTAGACCAGGGGTCAGCAACCCATAGGCACACGTGCCACTACTGGCAAAATCTTTGGCACACTGGCAATAAGCTGTAGTCTAGGCCTACCCTCTCAGCAGCATTTGAAATCAACTAAAAAGCACTTTATATGTGGCGTGTGACTGTCTTGTTAGATTGGGTAGGCTACGGACATTAGCCCTAATATCGTTCCAAAAATTGGATTTTTGGAATTGATGGCTAGGATTGCAATAACGCTATTTTCTTTTCTTCTCTTTTTTCAACCTTTTATTTTACAAGGAAGTCCCATGATGATGAAAAAATCTGCTCTTTTTCTCCCTCCCTCTCTCTCTCCCTCCCTCTCTCTCTATATATTCTCTCCATCACAGGGAACTCTTCAGAAGTTTGTAGACGATGTGTTTGTGGCGATCCTCTCTACAAAGCGCCCCCCTCCCATCGCTGTCAGATTCTTTTCGACTTTCTTGACGACATGGCGGAAAAACACGGAATAGAAGATCCAGAGACAGTGCACATCTGGAAGACCAACAGGTACACACACACAACACACACAGACACACAAAACACACAACACACACAAACACACACACAGAGACACACACACAGAGAGACACACACAAACACACACACACACACACACACACCACACCACACACACAACACAGCAGACGCATTGCACACAGCACACACGCATGTTCACGCCATGTTTCTAAGTATCAGATGGACAAACTTAACGGCCGCTCACTCTATTGTACTCTTTCGTTGTTCAGATACTTTTTCTTCTTTTGATTTTTTTTTTACATTTAAAAAAAATATTTTTCTTTTGACATTTAATTTTTTTTTAAATTTTTGTTTTGTTTTAACCCTCTGTCTGTGTGTGTGTGTCTCTCTCTCCCTCCCTCTCCCTCCCTCCCTCCCTCCCTCCCTCCCCCTCCCTCCTCTCCCTCCCTCCCTCTCCCTCCCTCCCTCTCCCTCCCTCCCTCCTCTCCCTCCTCCCTCCTCCCCTCCCTCCCTCCTCCCTCCCTCCCTCCCTCCCTCCCTCCCTCCCTCTCTCCTCCCTCCCTCCCTCCCTCCCTCCCTCCCTCCCTCCCTCCCCTCCTCCCTCCCTCCTCCCTCCTCCTCCCCTCCTCTCTCCTCCCTCCCTCCCTCCCTCCCTCCCTCCCTCCCTCCCTCCTTCTCTTCCCTCCAGTCTTCCCCTCCGTTTCTGGGTGAACATCTTAAAGAATCCTCAGTTTGTGCTTGACGTGCAGGTGACAGATTCCATTGATGCCGTGCTGTCAGTCATTGCTCAGACGTTCATAGATTCCTGCACCACGTCGGAGCATAAAGTGGGCCGGGTAAGAGTGTGTGTGTGTGTGTGAGAGTGTGTGTGAGAGTGTGTGTCTGTCTCTACCTGTCTGTCTCTCTCTCTACCTGTCTGTCTGTCTCTACCTGTCTCTCTACCTGTCTGTCTGTATTGTATTGTATATGTATCTTCAATATAAACATTATATAAATACCCTTAAGGTGCCAACACACTGCACACCGCCGCGCGGCGAGTTTACATAGAAAGTCAATGTACTTCGAGCGCCGCGGCGCGGCAGCCGCAGAGGTTGAAAATATTGAACTTTTTGCCGCCGGCCGCGCCGCGATAGCCAATCAGCGTTGAGCACCAGCTCCAGCATATCCCCAGAGTAGAGAAGGCTGCTCTGGTCTAACCCTAACCCAGCATATCCCCAGAGTAGAGAAGGCTGCTCTGGTCTAACCCTAACCCAGCATATCCCCAGAGTAGAGAAGGCTGCTCTGGTCTAACCCTAACCCAGCATATCCCCAGAGTAGAGAAGGCTGCTCTGGTCGGGCGGCGGACACAATATGACCCAATATGATCACGCCGCACGGAACCTGTGATTCGCGCGGCCAACCGCCGTGCCGCGGAGTGCAGTGTGTTCGTACCTTTAAACATCTGTGTGACCTGTGCTGTTCTCTGGTTGGTCGGTTTAGTCATGTGATGTTTCTGTCCAATCAGGACTCTCCTGTGAACAAGCTGCTGTACGCCAGAGAGATCCCCCGATACAAGCAGCTGGTGGAGAGGTGAGACACACACACACACACACACTGAGACACGCGCACACACACACACACACACACACACACACACACACACACACAAACTTTCTCCAGCTTTAGTTCAAACACTGAAGGTTAATAGGGTAAATGTTTAACTTATAGATTTCATCACCAGTTGATTACCGACATTAAAAATATTATTTTTTGTATGAAACTTTTCAGAAATTGTATAAATATGCAAATTTGGCGATATCTAACTAATTATGTGAACATTTGTGAACATTTATTCACGTGTGTGTGTGTGTGTGTGTCTCTCTTCTCTATCCATGTGTGCGTGTGTGTGTGGTGTGTGTGTGTGTGTGTTGTCTCTCTCTGTCCGTTGTGTGTGTGTGTTCTTACTGTATGTGTCTGTCTGTCTGTGTGTGTGTGTGTGTTTCAGGTATTACAGTGATATCCACAGTGCTGCGTCCGGTTGCTATCAGGAGATGAACTCCACTCTGACTGAACTGTCCGGGGTACGTGACACACACACACACAGACACACACACACACACACACACACACAATGATTTACACACACACACACACACACACACACACACACACACACACACACACACACACACAATGATCTACTGTATATTCACACGTGACACAACAACTGTGGGGCAAAACGCACAACATTTTTTAGAATGTTTAAAAAATATGTTAAAATGTCTAAAATAGTTAAAAGATCCTTCAAAACACAGGGATTTAGAAATTCGCTGAAATTTGTTCTCTGAGGGGGGGCTCACTCTCTCACACGTTGAAAACCCCTGACCTACTGTATATTCATGTATAGAATGGAATAAATACTCTAACATGAACTCTCTCTCTCTCTCCTCTCTCTCTCTCTCTCTCTCTCTCTCTCTCTCTCTCTCTCTCTCTCTCTCTCTCTCGTGTGTGTGTGTGTCTCTCTCTCTCTGTCTGTGTCTCTCTCTCTCTCTCTCTCTCTCTCTCTCTCTCTACAGAGCTTTGCCTCAGAGATGAACAGCCTCGTTGCTCTTCATGAACTTTACAAATACATCAACAAATATTACGACCAGGTAACGACATCTTTATTCACCTGTTAGAATCATCAGCTGACTACATTCTACACATGCTTGATTTCATTATTTTGGGGCGACTGTGTCTCAGTTGGTAGAGCGGATCGGCCGATGATCAAAGGGTTGGCGGTTCGATCCCCGCCCTGCCACTTGTGTCATGGTTGTTGTGTCCTTGGGCAAGACCCTTCACCCACCTTGCCTCGTGTGAATGTTGATAGTTAGCCTGCTGCTATCGGTGTATGAATGTGTGTGTGAATGGTAACGTGGGAAAGGAAAACAGGTCTCCCTTGTAAAAGAGTCTTCGGTCTCAATGGGATTTACCTGTAGAAATAAAGGTTAAACAAAATATAAACAGTAGATAGATAGACAGACAGATGTATTAATATAATCATTATCCCCTCAGATAATTACGGAAGAGGATTAGGGCCACACATGAAAAAAAAAAAAAAGTTCTGACTTTATTCTCAGAATTCTGACTTTTTTTTCCATTAAATTCTGACTTTTTTTTTTATTCATGGAATTCTGACTTTTTTTTTGTTCATGAAAAAAAGAAGTCAGAATTCTGACTTTAAAGTCAGAACTACGGGTACTTGTAAGGACCAACCTCCGTGGGAGAGCCTACTTGTGCAAAAATGACTTCCCTT
>CM047511.1:33174126-33176626 GCA_026122265.1 Ammodytes dubius | reverse complement strand
TTTGTAAAGTTTATTTCTTTGTGACATGAGTTAGCTACACACAGCTACGTAGCATAGCAGCTATGATGAGCATGGATAAACAAGGGAATAAGACGCTCTCGGTTTGTAGCTAGCTGTCTGCCTAGCTACAAACACCTAGCCGCTACATTGCTACATGCTAACTCTTGGTTTAACATGTAAATTGTTTTAAAAAATAAATGTATAAAATGACTGACACTTCATAGTTCCATGTGAATGCAGCATTAGACACACACACACACACACACACACACACACACACACACACACACACACACACACACACACACACCTACACACACACACACACAGAGAATGCAGCTTTACCGTATGCTAAGCTACATGCTAACCTGTTGACTTATCATCAGCAATAACTGAACAAAGTGATTTCTGACGTTTCTTCTTCTCTTGTTCTTATTATTATGGGCCGTTTACTCTGAATGTGTATTTTTGCCTTGCGTGTTTTTTGAGCCTGTGTTTGACCCGTAGTTGTAGTTTTCTGCTCTCTAGCTTGTGCATGATTGACTCGTGTGATAAAAACATAAAACCCTGCGTTCCAGTTCACATACTTTATCGTTTTAGTACATACTACATACTAGACTACAGAAGAGTTTTTATTATTTAAAAAATAATAATCTGATAATTTTTTATTATTTTTATTAGGCTATGTCAAGAAATGTCAAGAAAAAAATAAGACGAATACTCCAAAATGCTATTAGAGTTAGTGGGGCATCTGGGTATTTTTCTTTTGGCCTATACTGTCATTGACCTGCATGTATTGGGACATCCTAAATCTAGTTTTTAGTGTGGAAAGGATACAATGGATATGGATTAGGATTTTTTTTTCGTTATGTCGAGAAATGTCAAGAATAAAGACAAATACTCCAAAATACAGTTGGGGTTAGTGGGGCATCTGGGTATTTTTTGGCCTGCATGTTTTGGGACATCCTAAATCTAGTTTCTAGTATGGAATATGTTAAGTATGGGGGTTGAAACGCAGGGACAATAATTCTTGGTGCTTTTGCCGTGCCATGAGGTCACAGTTTAACCTTTGACCTTTGACTTTTGTACAGTTTTTTTATAATCATCTTGTAATGAAACGGATGGGCTGTGTTATAAAAAAAACCCTACTAACGTCCTCCCTCCTACATACTCAACATGTACATACTACATACTAAAAGCCCTACTAACGTCCTCCCTCCTACACACTCAACATGTATATACTACATACTAAAAGCCCTACTAACGTCCTCCCTCCTACACACTCAACATGTACATACTACATACTTAAAGCCCTACTAACGTCCTCCCTCCTACACACTCAACATGTACATACTACACACTGTCTACTACTTCCATGCCGTTTTGAAAAGGACGCTAGTAGGAAAAGTAACTAATCGATCCCATACACAAAATCTTCCCGGAAAGTTAGTACTCATCCGGGCATTTCTCGCCTACACAAAACCACAAAACTCGCATACACAACACAACCGTCACATACTCAAATTGACGTCAAAATGAGTATGAGTTGGACGTTAGTATGGCTTTAAGTATGAGTAGGACGTTAGTATGGGTTTTAGTATGAGTAGGACGTTAGTAAGGCTTTTAGTATGAGTAGGACGTTAGTAGGGCTTTTACGAACACAGCCCCGGCAAGTATTTCGAGCTATTTGTTACAGATAGTTGTTTTCTATGAGAGAGTAACAGTGGAGAGGCTGTACAGTTTGCTAACGTGTAAATGAGTCTGTAAATATGGAACACGCAGTCGGACGGGGAGAATGGGCTTTTTATTGTGAAGGAGCGATGGACTTTTATTGTGAAGGAGGAGGCCAAAACTATTTGTATCATGTAAAAAATAAAGTTATAATTTTAACAGTTTAACGTGTGTGGACTCTATAATCTATACACTGTGTCTGTGTTTTACTGTGTGCGTGCGTGTGTGCGTGTGCGTGTGTGTGTGTGTGTGTGTGTGTGTGTGTGTGTGTGTGTGTGTGTGTGTGTGTAGTCTGTTTAGGTTTTAATAATGTTTTCAATATGTGTTACTGGTGTGTGTGTGTGTGTGTGGAAGACAGACAGACAGAGAGAGAGGGGGGGGAGAGAGAGAGAGAGATAGTTAACGTGTGTGGGCTCTGTTTATGTTTTAATTATGTTTTTAATATGTGTTACTGTGTGTGTGTGTGTGTGTGTGTGTGTGTAAGACAGACAGAGAGACAGAGAGACAGACAGCACAGACAGGGAGACAGAGAGACAGACAGTTGAGTGTGTGGACCGGTGTGAACTCTGTTTATGTTTTGTTATGTAGAGGGAGAGAGAGTAAGACAGACAGGTGTGTGTGTGTGTGTGTGTGTCTGTGTCTGTGTCTGTGTTTTACTGTGTGTGTGTGTGTGTGTGTGTGTGTGTGTGTGTGTGTGTGTGTGTGTGTGTGTGTGTGTGTGTGTGTGGGGTGTGTGTGTGTGTGTGTTTGTGGCTATAAACACAACAAT
>CM047511.1:33166626-33169126 GCA_026122265.1 Ammodytes dubius | reverse complement strand
AGCTCTAGTAGCTTTAACTTAATAAAACCCATGATCCATCTCTTGTGTGTTTCAGGCCTGATGACGTGTGTGAGGTTCAGACGTCCCAACACCCAGACCTCCATGAACCGACCGGTGCATCTCAACTCACACCCCCCTCTCCCCCCTCCCACCCCTCCCCTGCCCCAAAGCAAGCCCCAGAGCCCCCCCACAATAACACTGTAGCCCCCCTAGAACCCCATGTTAACCCTGGACCTTCTAAAGCCTCTAACAATAACACTGTACCTCCCCAACCCACTCACAGTAACACTGCACCCCCCATAGATTCCCATGTTAACCCTGGCCCCCCCAAATCAGAACACACTCAACCCAAAAGCCCCCTAACCTCTAACCCTAACCCTGGAACCCCCCAACCCACTCACAGTAACACTCAACCCCCCCTAGCCCCTAACCCTAACCCTGGAACCCCCTTAGATTCCCATGTTAACCCTGGATCCACCATAGCAGAAAACACTCAACCCAAACTTCCCATAGGCTTTAACAATAACCCTGGGCCCCCCCAAACCCCCCACCCTAACACTGCCTCCCCCATAGCCTCGAATAGTAACTCTTGCCCCCCCATATATTCCCATGTTAACCCTGGCCCCCCCCTTTCCACTAACAGTAACTCTGGACCCCCCATAGCAGAATACACTGAACCCAAATGCCCCTTACCCTCTCACACTGAACCCAAACCCCAGAGACCCTTTGTATCTCCCCACTCGCTCCACAGCCAATCCCCTGCTGCCACCTCACACTCTCCCGACCAACCAGAGCCCTCCGTTTCACTGCCCCACAGAACAACAACAGCAGCAACAGAGGGGTTTAGTTATACCCACAATGCATCTGTAGCCCCTCCCACCCCCCCTCCGCTTAGCCCCTCCCCCACCGACCCGCTCTTCTTGACCTCTCTGACCTTTAACTCCTCGCTGCTGGAGCCGATGATGTCATTAGGTCTGGAGCCTGCTATTGGCCGCCTGTCTGTGATGTCACCGGCACGGGACACTCCGATTGGCCAGCTGTCTGTGGGTGGGTATCACGTTTTACAAGTAATTTATTTATTTTTTTAGATTATTTTTGGGCATTTTCAAGCTTTATTAGACAGTACAGAGTTGAAATGGGGAGACAGAGAGACAGAGAGAGAGAGAGAGAGAGAGAGAGAGAGAGAGAGGGGGGGAAAACCTGCAGTAAAGGTCCACGGGTCGGATTTGAACCCGCGACCACTGCAACGAAGGCCGGAGCCAATATGGTACACGCTCTATCCACTACACCACCAGAGCACCCAAGTCATTTTATTTTTAACATCATATTAGCCTGGTCCTACCAGACCATAGCCTGGTTCCACCAGACCATCGTACTTCATTTAGCCTGGTCCTACCAGACCATCGTACTTCATTTCATTTGTACAGAAGGTCTGGAATCGCTCAATTGACAAACGTTCACTCACTTGAAGGCGGGTGTCTGTTGAAGTTTAAAACTATTGGATCTGCCCAGTGCCACTCTGGATCTGACAACCAATCGCATAACGTTTGGTCGTGACGTATATGTCATGCGCCGGCTTCTGACTACAACTGAAACTGGCGCACGACCTCAACGTCATTGTTCTCAGCCACTCCCTCTGTTCGCTGATTGGACCGGTAAAAAATCTACCGGAGAAAACTCGTGAATATACCGCGGACCCAGACTGACTACTGAAGGGAAATGACAATTGAGCGGAAGTATGTAGGCAGGTGGTGCCAGGCTAGACTGTGTCTCAGGTGGTAGAGCGGGTCGGCTGATGATCAAAGGGTTGGAGGTTCGATCCCCGCCCTGCCACCTGTGTCATAGTTGTTGTGTCCTTGGGCAAGACACTTCACCCACCTTGCCCCGTGTGAATGTAGATAGTTAGCCTGCTGCTATCGGTGTATGTAATGTGTGTGTGAATGGTAACGTGGGAAAGGAAAACAGGTCTCCCTTGAAAAAGAGTCTTCGGACTCAATGGGATTTACCTGTAGAAATAAAGGTTAAAAAAAAAAAAAAACACCATTTAGTATTTAGTATAGAATCTATCACGTTTTTCAAGTCGTTTTATGTGTCTATTTTTGTCTCCGTCTATGATGTCATTAGGTCTGGAGCCTCCCATTGGCCCGCTGTCCGTGATGTCAGAGCCCTTAAGTCCGCCCCCTCCCACTATAACTCCGCCCCCCGCCCAGATGTTAGGATCAGATGATGAGGAGCAGGAGGACCCATCGGACTACTGCAAAGGTGACTTACAGACACACACACACACACACACACACACACACACACACACACACACACACACACACAAAAACACACACACACACACACACAGACACAGACACATACAAAAACACACACACACACACACACACTCACTCACTCACACACACACACACACACACACACACACACACACACACACACACACACACACACACACACACACACACACACACACACACACACACACACACTCACT
>CM047511.1:33161626-33164126 GCA_026122265.1 Ammodytes dubius | reverse complement strand
CCCACCTTGCCTCGTGTGAATGTCGATAGTTAGCCTGCTGCTATCGGTGTATGAATGTGTGTGTGAATGGTAACGTGGGAAAGGAAAACAGGTCTCCCTTGAAAAAGAGTCTCCGGACTCAATGGGATTTACCTGTAGAAATAAAGGTTAAAAAAAAAAAAAAAAAAAAACACACACACACACACACACACACACCACACACACACACACACTCACACACACAGAGTTTTCCTCAGCCTGGCCCAGATGTGTGTATGGTTCTGGAGGTCCTTGGTCATCAGCTGTTAAAGTGGATCATCAAGTCTAACTACATGGGTCTTCCTCTGGTGTGTGTCAAGAGCATCATCAGACAGGTAACAGACAGACAGACAGACACACAGACGGACGGACGGACGGACGGACGGACGGACGGACGGACGGACGGACAGACAGACACACTGACATTCTAAACATCTTTGTGAGTTTTTAAACTATTTTTTTAGACATTTTAACATCTTTATCTAAGTATGTTTTTGTTTTGCATTTTTTTAAATACATTTAAACATTTTAATCTAGTGTTTTAATCCTGCTTCCTTTAAGTATGGATAGTGGTGACTGAGTGTGCAGCGGAGTGAGAAAGATAGACAGACAGACTTGCCCAAATTATTGACTAGTTAAATGTCATTCACACATCCAGTGTTTTTTCGCTAGTGCCTCCAATGTCCTGATGGAGGCAAATAGCAGCCAGTGGAGAACCAGACCCTCCTAGGGGGGGCCGGGAGTATCTATGCAGGGTCCTCTGGGTTGGGCTTGGAGCTCTTTTTCTTTAACGAGACATATTTCTCTGTTATATAATGAATGGATTTAAATGCAGTGAGAGGAACGAAGCAGAAGAACTCTTGTCCAGCTATGCCGTGATCTTAATATAAAAAAACTCAAACACAAACTCAAAAAAAATTAAAAAAAATCACATATTCATCCGCGCCCAGGGGGGGACGCGCCCCACAGTTTGAAAACCACTGCTCTAACCCCTTGTCTAACTCTCTGTCTACTTATGTCTACTTATGACATCTATTGCAGTATGTCCGTCCTGGGAGAGGGATCCCTTACACTGTCGACTCTCCCTGAGATTTCTTCAATTTTTTATTCCCGGTAAAGGGTTTTTTACTGGGAGTTTTTTCTCAGCCGAGCTAAGGGTCTAAGGGCAGGGTGTCATATTGTGTCATATTAGGGTTGCCGCGGTGTGGACATTTTCATACCGAGTAATACACGTGCGTCAACACCGGTGTTACCGAGTAAACACCACCAGACCGGGTCTTTAAAAAAAAAAAAAAAAAAAAATTATTAGGCTTCACCGCAGATTTCAAGAGAAGACGGTCCGTCGGCTCTGTAGGCGCTTACTTTGATCTTAAACATTAGATCGCGCAATTTATTCTTGAACGAAACAAATGCTTAGTGTTTGTAGATCATTTGGTTAAATTATTATGCAATTTGTTCAATATGAGCCACCAGAGCCACCGTACTGTGTTGCCTCATCGAATCAGAATGACTGGTGGGCTACTTCACTTTTACCTGTCTGTAGGTTATCAGAGCCATGATCGGAGCGCAGTTTATTGAATGCTTGGATTAAATTCACTCGTTTAAACTCGGTGTGATCCTTGACTCATACCAACCCCTATGAACTTTCTACAGTGTTGTCAATAACTGTTGTCGTGCACTTTGAGGTGTGTCGGTGACGCGACGTCATTTTACCGGGGCTTCAGCTCCAAATGTGAAGCTACCACGGATAGGCCTATATTTGCGGCGTGATTTCCACTGGGGACTTAACATGTTCTCTCCCCCCCACACTTTACAATTTATAATTTTTTCACCGCAAGCTGTCATCGACACGGAGCAGCAGTAGCCTACACAGACAGCCTGCCGCTGTGTAGGCGCGGGTGTGTGAGTGTGTGTGTTACCTCCGGTTACCTCCCGTTGCTGAATCTTCAACAGTTTGCAGACTACCTAGTTTAGCCTACGTTTTCAGGTTCCCTAGTATTGGGGTTTCATCAAAAATATTGCCAAATAGGCGCGTTTGCTTTGGGCTTTGAAGCCAACTCCTCCGCCATCGTCTTATAAACTCTCTACGGGAGACTCCGCTGCTGTGACGCGGCTCTGCGCTGCACGGAGCGGAGCAGACACTTTCAGTTTCATTGTTTTCTGAGTAGCTTTATTATAACTTAGAAGTTAGAGTAGCCTTAGACATACTAGTTTTTTATTTAGCCGAATGAACTGCCGCCGTCACGCAAAATTTAACCAATTGGCTTTTATGTCTATTTTTTTTAATAGGCATAGGCCTATGCCTAGACTATCCGGTGTTGCTCGGTGTTGAGGCTCCCACCGGTGTGAGCCTTCAACACCGAGTAACACCGGTAACACCTACTACCGCGGCAACCCTATGTCATATTGTATCATATATCATATTGTATGAAATGTAAAGCCCACCGAGACAAATTTATTTGTGATTTTGGGCTATACAAAT
>CM047511.1:33146626-33149126 GCA_026122265.1 Ammodytes dubius | reverse complement strand
TCTGTTGGACCACACAGTGGGGGGGCGGTTGCACAGTCCGGCCTTGTGAATGGACTTCACACAGTTAAAATACCAAGTCTTTTTATCAGCCTTCTGCACAGTCAGCTTCTCAGGGTGTGCTGTCGCCAGAAGGGGGCCAGTGAGTTCCCCCAGGCCTGGGCTCAGGGAGATGTCAGGGAAAGGGTCTGCAGGGTCCGGTATTGTCTTTCTTTTGTCGTATTCCATGAGGAGGCTCCTCTCTCTCCCAGTGAGCTTCTGGCGCCACAGCTCCAGGAGCCTCCCCGCTACCCGGACAGACTGCAGGCCCAGGAGAGAGCCCAGGGCCTGGGCGTCACCCAGCGCCGGCCCCACCGCATCCACCAGCTGCTGCAGGCACAGGGTCTTGGTTTTGAGCAGCGCCCCCGTCAGGCCTGGGGTGACGCTGCTGCTGATGTCCAGCTTGGCTCTGTGAATCAATGGCTCTCTCAACAACCAGTACAGAGAGTCAGCCTTTGGGCACCTTTTACAGTTAAAAAGGGCCCAAGACTTAAAAACACCCTGATAAAACGGAGGCAGCCCACTTAATTTTAAAAGTTTAGAATCAATTAAAAACAGAGCAGCATCCAGCCCCAGGTAATCTGCACGTCTGAGAATGCAGCTGGCCACATCTCTCCACACTAGATCAGCCGGGCCTGTGAGATATTTCTGTAAGAACTGTAATCTAAAGGTGGCTGTCCGGCTGGCCAGGTGGACGAGGCCCTGTCCCCCCTCCTCTCTGGTTAAAAACAGCACCCCTTGTGGCACCCAGTGTAGACCATCCCAAAAAAAATCTACCATTTTCCTCTGTAACTGGGCTAGTAAGCCTGAAGGGGGGTCTACACAGGTTAAGCGGTGCCACAGTTGGGATGCTACAAGGTTGTTTAAAACCAAAACTCTACCTTTAAAAGACATTTGAGGGAGCAGCCATTTCCACTTGGAAAGTTTCCCCTCAATCTTTTCTGTGACGCCCTCCCAGTTCTTCTGAACTATGTGCTCTTTTCCGAGGAACACCCCCAGATACTTAAAACCATCCTTTTTCCACGTCAGGCTCTGGGGAAGAACCGGGAGGCCGTCACGCCACTCACCGACAGCGAGGGCTTCACTTTTTAACCAATTCACCCTCGCTGCCGATGTTAAGCTAAAATCTTTTACAGTATTGGTTAAAATGTCTACTTCCCTCTGGCTTTTTATAAAAACAACAATGTCATCTGCATAGGCACTTAAAACAATGTTACTACTAAAACCCGGTAAAACCAAGCCCTGTAATTTGCAGCGTAACTTGTTAAGGAGGGGTTCCAGGGAGAGTGTGTAAAGCATTCCGGACATAGCGCAGCCCTGCCTAACGCCTCTACACACCCTGAAAGGAGCACACAGACCACCGTTAAATTTCAGCACACTCTCAACATCACTGTACAGCACCTTGATCTTGGCTATGAAGCCAGCGCTGAACCCAAACTTCTCCATAACTCTCCAGAGGAAGTTGTGTTCAACGCGGTCAAATGCCTTTTCCTGGTCTAGGGAAATCAAACCAGTGTTACAACCCAATGAGCTGGAGACGCCCAAAACATCCCGAATAAGGTGGACATTGTCCACCATGGACCTGCCAGGCACACAGTAGGTCTGGTCCCGGTGGATGAGATGCTCCATAGCTACCCCCAGCCTGGAGGCAAAGAGCTTAGACAGAAGCTTGTAATCCACACACAGTAGAGACACAGGGCGCCAGTTTTTGATGTCCTGTAAGTTGCCTTTTTTTGGGAGGAGCGTTATTACGGCCCTCCTACAGGACGTGGGCAGAGAACCAGAGGCCAGACTTTCATTAAAAACATCTAAAAGATCTTTTGCAAAGATATCCCAGAAGGCTTTATAGAACTCTACGCTCAGGCCGTCTATGCCGGGAGCCCGCCGCCCTTGCATGCCCTGTAGGGCGGCTTGCAGCTCCTGCATGTGTAACGGCCTGTTGAGCTGTGCATTGGTCTCTGAGGAGACCTGAGGCAGCCCGTTACAGAACCCCTCCAGCTGAGCCTCCTGCTCCTCATATTCACTGCTGTACAGTGCTGAATAAAACTGCACAGCTCGCCTTCTAATCTGGCTTGGTTCGGTTAGTGTTTGCCCTGTGTCTGCTAAAAGTGAGTGGATTACCCGCCCCTGCCCGCTCTTCTTCTCCAGGCCGAAAAAATAGCTAGAGGGAGCATCCATCTCCGCACTGGCTTGAAACCGGGACCTGACCAGTGCACCTTGGACTTTAACGTCCAGCAGGTCAGCTAACGCTAGCTTTTTTATTTTGAGAATTTCAATATATCCTCGATCTGCTGTGGACTCACTCAGTCTTTCTAGTTCCACTATATCAGTCTCCAGGTCTTTCATAGATCTGGTGATGTCTCTGGTAACATTGAGGGTGTGCTGTTGACATAGAAGCTTAATCTCAGTCTTACCATGGTCCCACCACTGCCTAAGACTGTTAAAATCACCCTTTCTCTGTCTA
>CM047511.1:33126626-33141626 GCA_026122265.1 Ammodytes dubius | reverse complement strand
ACCAATCAGATTATCAGAATCAGAATCGCTTTTATTCGCCAAATAGTTTTGTTAAGTCTTAGGTTGCGTTCCGAATCTCATACTCTTTCTTTTTTCTATTCTACATACTACATCCGACGATAAAAGTAATCTAGTTAGGATGCAGTAGGCATACTATTGGGACATACTTTTACTCTCTTATTTCATCATAACATTGCGCCTTGATCTTGCCTCTTGCTTTTATATCTGTCGCATCCCCGTTTGTTTTCATATGGAGGCTTCGTCGATGTTACGTCACTTCACGTGCGCACTGGATTGTGGGTCAGAATCGCCCCCAAATAGGATGCACTTTTCAACACTAACAATCTTGGCCGGATGAAATAGGACATCCGGGTACTTCTAACCATCCTAAATCTGGCCACAAGAATCGGGACATCCTAAATCTTTTTTCTACATACTAAATAGTAGAAAGTATGCGATTCGGAACGCAGGGAGAGTCACCCCGATGATGTAACTGTGATGTCATGTTACATCATGTTTATTTTTTAATTTTTTTAAATTTAATAAATATTTAGATTTTATTTTTTTACTAAGGAAAAGGGGTAGGATTAAATAAGTGTATACTTCTTCCTGCTCCTTTTCAGGCATATCTCAGCAACACAGATAATTTGTTTTCTTTTTTTTTTTTGTGGAAACATAATTTTTGTTTATTGTATTTTCATGCTTTTCATTTTGTTTTGTATGTTGATATGTCTGAAATAAACTGAATCAAATCAAATCAAATCAAAATACCTGTGTCTCGTCCTCGCTGTCGTCATCAGACTGAGTGGGCGCTGTGACCTTTGCTCTCTCACTCTTCCTCTGAACTAAAGCCTCGACCGCCTGTCTGAGGGGAACAAACGCCCCCTGCTGGTAGTGACCGAACATGACAAGCAGACGGGAGGAGATCTATAGAGAGAGAGGGAGGGAGGGAGAGAGAGAGAGGGAGGGAGGGAGAGGGAGAGAGGGAGAGAGGGAGGGAGAAGAGAGAGAGAGAGACAGAGAGAGAGAGAGAGAGAGAGGGAGAGAGACATTAGTTAAAGCCTCCACAGCCTGTCTGAGGGGAACCAGCGCCCCCTGCTGGAACTGACCGAACATGACAAGCAGACGAGAAGAAATCTAGGGAGAGACACACACACACACATCAGTTTTATGTCTACAGCAAATAGACATTTGCCTCGGTGGGCTTTACATTCCATACAGTATGACACCCTCTGCCCCTATCTATCTATCTATCTTTCTATCCATCCCTCTGTCCTTACACCCTTAGCCCGGCTGAGAAAAAACTCCCAGTAAAAACCCTTTAACGGGTGTATGTGTGTGTGTCTTTGTGTGTGTATGTGTGTGTGTCTTTGTGTGTGTATGTGTGTGTGTGTGTGTGTTTGTCTCTCGCTGTGTATTGTGTGTGTGAGTGAGTGTGTGAGTGAGTGAGTGACAGAGTGAGTGAGTGAGTGAGTGAGTGAGTGAGTGAGTGAGTGAGTGAGTGTGTGTGTGTGTGTATCTGTATGTGTTTCTGTGTGTGAATGAGTGTGTGTGTGTGTGTGTCACCTCAGGTAAGCTCCCGTCATCCACCACTGTGTCAAACTCCTGATCGATCAGCTGAGAGATAAAATCCTCCACTTCATACTGCTGCAGGTCGGCTGCACACACACACACACACACACACACACACACACACACACACACACACACACACACACACACACACACACACACACACACACACACACACACACACACACACACACACACACACACACACACACACACACACAATACAAAGAGAGACACACACACACACACACACACGCACGCACACACGCACGCACGCACACACACACACACACACACACACACGCACACACGCACGCACACACACACGCACGCACACAGAGAGACACATACACACACACACACACACACACAATATAAGATATGACTTTTTCAGAGTTTCCGTTGTCCGGTAATTACCGGAAAAAAATGAGGAGGACCGAAAATTCCAAATGTCTCCGGTCAGAATGACCAATGGAAATATGCGATGATGCGCGACCGTGAGAGAGAGAGGAGAGAGAGAGAGAGAGAGAGAGAGAGAGAGAGAGAGAGAGAAAAAAAGCTTTGTAAATACAAACAGAGTTAAACTATAATTTCATTGACGCTGGTTTCTTACCGTTGTCATGGAAGTACTGCTGAACGACCCCGACCATCCATTCAGCTTTCTGAGCTCCGTACACGCCTCCGAACCCGTTATCCACCGCTATCTGTTAACAGACCGTTTACCGTTAATGTTATACCGGTACACTTAGACAGACAGACAGACAGACAGACAGACAGACAGACAGACAGAGAGAGAGAGATAGAGACACACACGATATAGAGATGTTTATTTGTGAGAGAGAGAGCGAGAGAGAGAGCGAGAGGGAGAGAGTGATAGAAATTGTTATATATACATATTGTTCTGACTGTTCTCTTTTGTTATTATTTGTATTATCTGTAATGCTTTGGCAATACTGTTTGCAATAATAGTCATGCCAATAAAGCTCATTGAATTGAATTGAATTGAGATGTTAGAGTGTGAGCCTGTTTACCTGCGAGAGAGAGAACGAAAGAGAGAGAGGGATGAATAAACAGATAGATAGACAGATAGAGAGATAGATAGATAGATATAGAGGGGATAGAGTGTTTACCTGCAGCACGGGCCAGCTGTTTTAGCGTCGCGCGGACTCCCTCCGTAAACAGCTCACGTGAAGCCGCGGACGCCGCCATGTTGGATCTGACTGCCAGACGGAAACAGTCGAGTGAAGAGCGGGGATCCAAACACACGCACACACACGCACGCACACATGCACACGCACACGCAAACACACAGACGGAAGCAGTCGAGTGAAGAGCGAGGAACCCGATCAGACAGACAGAGACGCACATAGACATTATACATTTATAATGTCTATGGAGACACACACTAGCTAGTGGGCACTAGCGAGGAGAATAGGCTGTGTACTTTTTGTGAGCTTGAGGAAATTGAAAATGAAATTCATTTCATGTTTTATTGTCCGTTTTACCACGATTTGAGATTAAGTTTATTCAAGAAAGTCGATGTAAAAGAAGTTCATTATATGTGTGATACTGATATGTTAGCTTGGCTGTTCCAATACAGAACTTTTTTAATTGCTGACTTTATTGAAAAGGCGTGGGCAAGGAGGAATATGTCTCTTTATGTTTAGTGTTTTTTTATTTGTTTTTGTTTTGTTTCATGTTTGTACTACACACTTTGTGTAGTTATAGCGGTGTCTTGTAATCCTGTGTGGGATGGGCCACGTGTGTGGCATGACACGGAAATAAAAATATCATTCATTCATTCATTCATTCATTCATTCATTCAACACACACACACGCTGCGTTCCAGTCCCCATACTCTACTATTTAGTACGCCAGAAAAAGCTTTAGGATGTCCCAATACATGCACGAACATTGTAATATGCTGAAAATAAATAAAATGCCCCACTAACTCCAATAGCATTTTGGAGTATTCGTCTTTATTCTTGACATTTCTCGACATAATGAAAAAAATCTTCCTTATCTGATTTTTTTTCTCTCCTGTCTGTGGCCCTAAAACTCTTCTGTACTTTAGTGTGTAGTGTAGTAAAAAGACTAAAACTCTTCTGTACTTTAGTAGGCTATGTAGTGTAGTAAAAAGAAAAAGTATGTGATTTGGAACGTACACACACACACACACACACACACACACACACCACACACACACACACACACACACACACACACACACACACACACACAGATAGCGGGAATGCCTTTTATCTGAGGAAATCCTCAGCCATACAGATCTGACTCCTAAATGTGCTATTTATAGAATTACACTGTCCGCCGCTGTGACGTGACTTACGTTGCGTGTTGACGTCATGACGCAGCCAACAGACGCTGCCAGCCTGAGCCGCAGTAAGATGGCGGCGGATTACTGGGAGCTTCTGAGCAACAAGCCGCGACACAATCACACAGACTGAACAAACCGGGCCAAGCCGGGTCCGACCCGGGTGAGTACCGGGCCGGGACAGACACATATAACCTGTTTAATGGTTGTATAGGGCGAGGCACACACACACATTGGGATAAGGACGCACACACACATTGGGATAAGGACGCACACACACACACACACACACACACACACACACACACAACACTGGGATAAGGACGCACACACACACACACACACACACACTGAGAGAGAGAGAGACACACACACACACACACACACAGATTGGGATAAAGACGCACACACACACACACACACACACACACACTGAGAGAGACACACACAAACAGACACACAGACAGAGAGAGAGAGAGAGACAGACAGACAGACACATAAATACACACTAACACACTGAGACACACACAAACAGAGACAGGGACGCACACACACACAAACAGACAGACACAAATTGGGATAAGGACTCACACACTGAGACACACACACAAACAAACAAACAGACACAGACAGACAGAGACACACACACACACACACACACACAGACAGAGAGACAGACACACACACACAGCTACCTAAACATAATACACCTCTCTTGTGATTATATAAGGCTAGACACTGTAACAAGCTCAGGTCTATTTTGAGATGTCTATCTATCTATCTATCTATCTATCTATCTATCTATCTATCTATCTATCTCTATCTATCTATCTATCTATCTATCTATCTATCTATCTATCTATCTATCTATCTATCTATCTATCTATCTATCTATCTATCTATCTATCTATCTATCTATCTATCTATCTATCTATCTATCTATCTATCTATCTATCTATCTTCCATAACATGTCTTCTTTCATACTAGTATAAATCAAAGGTCCAACATGTACATTCAGGTGTTTATTTGACTAAACTTTGTCTGTTTGCGTCTGTATATTTCTCCTATACAACCATCTTTAACGGACATTATCTCAACATTAGTTATTTTTCTCAATACTCTGAACCAAAAATCTCAACTTCTAAAGCACTTACATCAACTAAACTTTCCATAATCATTCTCAGCACTATTCTGAAGGTTATTACAGAAGGATTTGTTCATGTGTTGTTCACTGTCTGATTTATGAGACATTTTCTTCTTAAAAACATGATGAAAATGCATTTTTAAGACCTGCACATAGTATTTCTTTTATTGGAAGGAAAATCAAAATCTGTTCTGTTTCTGTGTGTGCCTGTGGTTCCTGTGTGTGTGTGTGTGTGTGTGTGTGTGTGTGTGTGTGTGTGTGTGTGTGTGTGTGTGTGTGTGTGTGTGTGTGTGTGTGTGTGTGTGTGTGTGTGTGTGTGTGTGTGTGTGTGTGTGTGTGTGTGTTGTGTGTGTGTGTGTGTATTTATTCCTGTGTGCGTCTGCGTTTGTGTGTTTATTCGTGTGTGTGTGTGTGTGTGTGTGTGTGTGTGTGTGTGTGTGTGTGTGGTGTGTGTGTGTGTGTGTGGTGTGTGTGTGTGTGTGTGTGTGGTGTGTGTGTGTGTGTGTGTGTGTGTGTGTGTGTGGTGTGCAGGAGCTCGTTCCAGGCTGCAGGCTCCTCCCCCCAGGCTGCAGGCTCCTCCCCCCCTGATGGAGAGAATGAGGAAGATCAAACGCCAGCTGTCACTCACGCTGGGCCGGGGGGGCGGGACAAACAACCAGGAAGTGACATCACACAGCGACTCAGGTAAATAACCAATCGCCTGTTAGTTAAAGGACAGGAGGGTGTTAGTAGTAAAACTAGTGGTGGCTGCTATTACATTGGGTGACTGTGGCTCAGGTGGTTAAGCGGGTTGGCTAACGATCCAAGGGTTGGCGGTTCGATCCCCGCCCGGCCACTTGTGTCATGGTTGTTGTGTCCTTGGGCAAGACACTTCACCCACCTTGCCTGGTGTGAATGTGTATGACTGCTGTATGTTTGAGGTGGTGGTCTGAGGGGCCGTAGGCGCTGAATGGCAGCCACGCTTCCGTCAGTCTGCCCCAGGGCAGCTGTGGCTACTATCGTAGTTTACCACCACCAGTATGACTGTGTGTGAATGAATGGAACCTGGAACCCTGTAAAGAGCTTTGAGTCACAGAGAAATAAAGCGCTATATAAATCCAATCAATTATTACATCTACGGCACGGCTGGCCCAAGCTTTCATGGAGCAGAATTTGATTAGGGGCCACTCTCCAATGCCCAAACTATTACCTATTGTTAAATGTCATTCACACACCCAGTGTTTTCCGCTAGTGCCTCCAATGTCCAGCTCGGTGAAAATAGTAGCCAGTGGAGAACCAGACCCTCTTAGGGGGGTCCGGGAGTATGCCCCCCCGGGAGATTTTTGTTTACACTTTGAGAGGAAAATTAAGATCCGAGGAATTTTGTGTGAACAAATAATTTGGAGACACTGGGTCAGATGAATTAGAAGCTATTGAAGAAAGACTCATGGATTTTCCATAAAAATATTAATATAAAATAAAATATTATGGAGGGTCCTCTGGGTTGGGCTTGGAGCTCTTTTTCTTTTACGGGACATATTTCTCTGTAATATAATGAATTCATTTAAACGCAGTGAGAGGAACGAAGCAGAGCACTATGAGCAAGGGGCGACAAACCCGTCCCCTGTGAAATGCCCTTTAGGAGTAAAGTAGAGCTGCAACGATTAATCAACGCATCCATTATTAATCGATTATAAAAATAATCGCGAACTATTTTGATAATCGATTAATCTTTTCGAGTACATTTTTAATTAAAAAAATTCCAAATTCTCTGATTTCAGCTTCTCAAATGTGAATATTTTCTGGTTTCTTTAATCCTATTATGACAGTAAACTGAAATATCTTTGTGTTTTGGACATAACAATACATTTGAGGACGTCAACATGGGCTTTGGAAAATGTATCAAAATCAAAATTTTCTTAAGGCCAGGACTGGGGTGTCCTGGCCTTAAGATGAAAATGTATGTGATTTGAAACAAGACTCTGTTTAATATTAATGAGCTCATCATGTGTTCCCATAGAGACTGTTTCTCTGCGCGGTCAGAAGGTTCATTCTCTCCTGAGGAAACCTCGAGGTCTGGGAAGAAGCCTCAGCTCCTACCTCAACCATAGTACCAGACTGGGTAAGACTCTCTCTCTCTCTCTCTCTCTCTCTCTCTCTCTCTCTCCTCTCTCTCTCTTCTCTGTCTCTGTCTCTTCTCTCTCTCTCTCCTCTCTGTCTCTGTCTCTGTCTCTCTCTCTCTCTCTCTCTCTCTCTCTGTGTGTCTCTCTCGCTCTCTCTGTCTCTCTCTCTCTCTCTCTCTCTCCGTCTGTCTCTCTCTCTCTTGTTCTCTCTCTCTCTCTGTCTCTCTCTCTCTCTCCTCTCTCTCTCTCTCTCTCTCTCTCTCTCCTCTCTCTCTCTCTCTCTCTCTCTCTCTCTCTCTCTGTCTCTCTGTGTGTCTATCTCTCTCCTCTCTCTCTCTCTCTCTCTCTCTCTCTCTCTCTCTCTCTCATCTGTCTCTCTGTGTGTCTATGTCTCTCTCCTCTCTCTCTCCCCTCTCTCTCTCTCTCTCTCTCTCTCTCTCTCTCTAGCTCCTACCTCAACCACAGCACCAGACTGGGTAAGACAGGGACACACACACACAGGGATATACACGCATGCACAACACTGTCTGTCTGTGTGTGTGTGTGTGTGTGAGAGAGTGAACAAGTGAGTGAGTGTCTGTGTCTGTGTCTGCGTGTGTGTGCGTGTGTGTGTGTGTGTGTGTGTGTGTGTGTATCTGTCTGTCTGTGTGTGTGAGTGAGTGTGTGTGTGTGTGTGTGTGTGTGCGTGCGTGCGTGTGTGTGTGTGTGTGTGTGTGTGTGTGTGTGTGTGTGTGTGTGTGTGTGTGTGTACCTTGGAGTGTGTGAATTGAGTCTTTCTGTTTTGTAATGAGGAAAGTTGTACGACACAAAATCGTTGTTGGATCTGATCCCAGGCCAGCTCTGCTCCGTGGGACTTCCTGAAACACACACACACACACACACACACACACACACACACACACACACACACACACACACACACACACACACACACACACGCACACAGGCAGGCAGAGCACACAGGGACGGACAGACAGACCAGCAGACACCTAAGACAAATCTACAACATTTAAAATCATATATTTCAGTAATGTTACCTGTGTTAACGTGTTTTAACGCGCGTGTGTGTGTGTCTCTGTCTGTCTGTCTGTCTGTCTGTCTGTTGTGTGTGTGTGGTGTGTGTCTGTGTGTGTGTGTGTGTGTCTGTGTGTGTGTCCCTCCGTGCCCTGTGTGTGTGTGTCTGTGTGTGTGTGTGTGTCTGTGTGTGTGTCCCTCCGTGCCCTGTGTGTGTGTGTGTGTGTGTTTATGTCCCTGTGTGTGTCTGTGTGTGTGTGTTTATGTCCCTGTGTGTGTGTGTGTGTGTGTGTGTGTGTTTATGTCCCTGTGTGTGTGTGTGTGTGTGTGTGTGTGTGTGTGTGTGTGTGTGTTTATGTCCCTGTGTGTGTGTGTGTGTCTGTGTGTGTGTGTGTGTGTGTTCAGAGATCGTCCATGAAGATGTGAAGTTGAGTTCTGATGGAGAAAGTCAGATCTCTTCCTCAGACGACGTGACGAGTCCAGTGAGAGTCACCATGAGAAACAAGAGAATCAGTACAGAGGTACACTCACTCACATCACTCACTCACTCACTCACTCACTCACTCACTCACTCACTCACTCACTCACTCACTCACCACTCACTCACCACTCACTCACTACACTCACTCACTCACTCACTCACTCACTCAACTCACTCACTCACTCACTCACACTCACTCACTCACTCACTCACTCACTCACTCACTCACATCACTCACTCACTCACATCACTCACTCACTCACTCACTCACTCACTCACTCACTCACTCACTCACGAGTCCAGTGAGAGTCACCATGAGAAACAAGAGGATCAGCACAGAGGTACAGACAGACAGACACTCACTCACTCACTCACTCACTCACTCACTCACTCTCATCACTCACTCACTCACATCACTCACATCACTCACTCACTCACGTCACTCACTCACTCACTCACTCACTCACTCACTCACTCACTCACTCACTCACTCACTCACTCACTCACTCACTCACTCACATGAGAAACAAGAGATCAGCACAGAGGTACAGACAGACGGACAGACACACAGACAGACAGAGACACACACAGGATTACTCACTCACTCACTCACATCACTCACTCACTCACTCACTCACTCACTCACTCACTCAGACAAAAAAGAAAGCAAAAAATAAATTGTCAAAAATAGTAAATAAATACTACAAAAGCGCAGAGCATTACTTACATTGGACTGTAGTGTTTAGGTTTCTTCTTATTATTTTTTTAATAAGCCATGTTCAAAGTCACTTAAAACCCCTGTCTTCCCCATTCTGTTGCTCGGTTTCAACCTCAATAAGTTGTCCTGTCCAGGTCTACATGCCTAAATGACTTGAGTTGCTGACATGTGATTGGCTGATTAGTTATATGTGTTAACAAGAAAATGAACCGCTGTACCTAATAAAGTGGCCTAATGAGTGTATATATATAATGATATATTTCTGACTAAAGTTTCCCTGTCTCTCTCTCTCTCTCCCTCCCTCCCTGTCTCCCTCCCTCCCTCCCTCCCTCCCTCCCTCCCTCCCTCCCTCCCTCTCTCCCTGTCTCCCTCCCTCCCTCCCTCCCTCTCTCCCTGTCTCCCTCCCTCACTCCCTCCCTCCCTCCCTCCCTTCCTCTCTCCCTGCCTGTCTGTCTCCCTGTCTGTCTCCCTCCCTGCCTGTCTGTCTCCCTCTCTCCCTGTCTCCTCTCCCTCTCTCCCTGTCTCTCTCCCTCTCTCCCTCTCTCCCTGTCTGTCTCTCTCCCTCTCTCCCTGCCTCTCTCTCTCCCTCTCTCTCTCCCTCCCTCCCTCTCTCTCTCCCTCCCTCCCTCCCTCCCTCTCTCCCTGTCTCTCTCCCTCTCTCCCTGCCTCTCTCCCTCTCTCCCTGCCTGTCTGTCTCTCTCCCTGCCTGTCTCCCTCTCTCCCTGTCTCCCTCTCTCTCTCCCCCATCTGTCTCTCTCCCTCCCTGCCTATCTGTCTGTCTATCTGTCTCCCTCCCTCTCTCCCTGTCCGTCTCTCTCCCTGTCTCTCCCTCTCTCTCTCCCTGTCTCTCTCTCTCTCCCTGCCTCTCTCTCTCCCTCTCTCCCTGTCTCCCTCCCTCCCTCCCTCTCTCCCCTCCCTCCCTCTCTCCCTCTCTCCCTGCCTGTCTGTCTCTCCCTCTCTCCCTCTCTCCCTGCCTCCCTGTCTCCCTCCCTGTCTGTCTCTCTCCCTGTCTCTCTCTCTCCCTGCCTGTCTGTCTTCTCCCTCCCTCCCTCCCTCCCTCCCTCCCTCCCTCCCTCCCTCCCTCCCTCCCTCCCTCCCTCCCTCCCTCCCTCCCTCCCTCCATCCCTCTCTCCCTGCCTCTCTCTCTCCCTCTCTGTCTCCCTGTCTCCCTCCCTGTCTCCCTCCCTGCTCCTTGTCTCCCTCCCTCTCTCCCTGTCTGTCTGTCTCCCTCTCTCCCTCTCTCCCTGCCTGTCTCCCTCTCTCTCTCCCTGTCCGTCTCTCTCCCTGTCTCTCCCTCTCTCCCTCTCCTCCCTCTCTCCCTGTCTGTCTGTCTCCCTCCTCTCCTCTCTCGTCTCCCTCTCTCCTCTCCCTCTGCCTGTTCCTTCTCTCCTCCCTCCCTCCCTCCCTCTCTGCCTTCTCCCTCTCTCTCTCCCTCCCTCCCTCCCTCTCTCCCTGTCTCCTCCTCCCTCTCTCCCCTGCCTCTCTCTCTCCCCTCCTCTCCCTCCTCCCTCTCTCTCCCTCTCTCCCGTCTGTCTCCTCCTCCCTCCTCTCCTCCCTCCCTCCTCTCCTCCTCTCTCCTCCTCCTCCCCTCTCCTCCCTCCCTCTCTCCTCCTCCCTGCCTCTCTCCCTCTCTCTCTCCCTGCTCTCTCCCTCCCTCCCTCCTCTCCCTCCCTCTCCCTCCCTCCCTCCTCCTCCCTCCCTCCCTGTCTCTCTCTCTCCTCCCTGTCTCCCTGTCTCTCTCCCTCCCTCCCTCCATCCCTCTCCCTCCCTCTCCCTCCCTCTCTCCTCTCTCTCCCTCCTCTCTCCCTCTCTCTCTCCCTGTCTCTCCCTCCCTCCCTCCCTCCCTTCTCTCTCTCTCTCCCTGTCTCCCTGTCTCTCTCCCTCCCTCCCTCCCTCTCCTCTCCTCCCTGTCTCTCCCTCCTCTCTCCCCTCCCTCTCTCCCCTCTCTCCCTCTCTCCTGTCTCCCCTCTCTCCTCTCCCTGTCCTGTCTCTCTTCTTCCTCCCTCCCTCCCTTCCTCTCTCCCCTCTCCTCTTCTCTCTCTCCCTCTCTCTCCCTCCCTCTCTCCCTCCCCTCCCTCCCTCTCTCCCTCTCTCCCTCCTCTCCCTCTCTCCCTGTCTCTGTCTCCCTCTCCTCCCTTTCTCCTCCCTCCCTCCCTCTCCTCCCTGCCTCTCTCTCTCCCTCTCTCCTCCCTCCCTCCCCTCCCTCTCCCTCTCTCCCTCTCTCCCTCCCTCTCTCCCTCCCTCTCTCCCTCTCTCCCTCTGTCTGTCTCCCTCTCTCCCGTCTCTCTCCCTCCTCCCTCTCTCCCTGCCTCTCTCTCTCCCTCTCTCCCTCTCTCCCTCCCTCCCTCCCTCCCTCCTCCCTCCCTCCCTCCCTCCCCTCCCTCCCTCCCTCCCTCCCTCCCTCCCTCCCTCCCTCCCTCCCTCTCCCTGTCTCCCTCTCTCCCTCTCTCCCTGTCTCCCTCCCTGTCTCCCTGTCTGCTCCCTCTCTCCCTCCCTGTCTCCCTCTCTCCTCCCTCCCTCCCTCCTCTCTCCCTCCCTCTCTCCCTCCCTCCCTGCTCTCTCCCTGCCTCTCTCTCTCCCTGCCTGTCTCCCTCCTCCTGCCTGCTCTCTCCCTCCGTCTCCTCTCCCTCTCTCCTGTCTCCCTCTCCCCTCCCTCTCTCCCTCTCTCCCTCTCTCCCTGTCTCCCTCCCTCCCTCCTCTCTCCCTTCTCTCCTGTCTCTGTCTCCCTCTCTCTCTCTCCCTCCGTCTCCCTGCCTTCCTCCCTCTCTCCTCTCTCTCCCTGCTCTCTCATACCCTTCCTCCCTCCTCCTGTCTGTCTCCCTCCGCTCTTCCCTCTCCCTGCCTGTCCTCCGCTGATCTGTCTGTCTTTGGACATAAACAACGTCTGCTCTCCCCTGACCTGCGACTTCGACGGTTACCTGAAGGTTCACGTGATTGTCTTCTGTTTAACAGCCATCAGCCTTCGCGATGTCACTGGTACTGTTCATATATATAATATCTATGTATGGTGAATTTGGGTAATAAATAAAGCAGATCAAACCAGTGCTGTGTCTGAAATCGCGCACTTACATTGAGTGCACTTTATTATCCCTGCAGTACACTTACTTATAGGCGCAGTGCTCTCATTTCTACAGTGCACTGTCCAAACTGCCGTCGCGCACCTACCGGAAATGACTTTGCATTTTGAAGGTTCTTCTTCGGTGGTATTTTTTTTTAAACGGTTGGATACAGTCTAAAACAGTATAGTTGTACGGAAAAACAAAACAAATGTGTAATCTAACTTTTGTAGAGCGCGTCCGTCTCCACAGTTGCTTCAAGCTCCTCTATTTTGATTTTAATGTCCCGTCCTCTCCGCTACGTAGGCAAGATGGCGGCCGTTGAGTGTGGAAAGTGTCCATCGCTCCCCACTCACAGTTTTAGACCGTTTTGAGTGCACGACAGAGGAACTTACAGTGCACTGCATTTTGGCACACAGGCTTTGCGCAAAGTGCACTCAAAAAAGTAAGTGTAAGTACAGAAGTGCGCGATTTCAGACACAGCATTGCAGGTCAGTGTAGGCTCACCAAAGTGAACCCATACAGGTCAGACATGCCAAAAGGGAAAGACAATCTCAAAGGATCTCAGGAATAGAGTTATGATGTTGTACATTTGTCTGGGTACAGCTATAAATTAATTAAAAAAAAAAATGCTGGTATTGATGAAAATGATTTAATTATGGTAAAACTGAATACAATTCTGTTATTATATATCTATTATATAGTTTACTAGTAATGTTCTGTAGAGTCTTTGGTGTCTTGAAACATATGTATTAGTATTTGGTGTACAGATTGTTTAAACCATCTCTCTCTGTCTGTCTCCCCATCTGTCTGTCTGTCTCTCTCTCTCCTCCCTCCCTCCCTGTCTCTCTCTCTCTCTCTCTCTCTCTCTCTCTCTCTCTCTCTCTCTCTCTCTCTCTGTCTCTCTCTGTCTCTCCACAGTCGGAGATTGGTTTTGGGAAACTGGAAACTTACATCAAGCTGGACAAACTGGGCGAGGTGAGGACGGAGAAAGACTTATACAATTTTTATTTTTTTTAAACAATTTTTATTGGTGAGAAACATTGATTAAACAAACACAGAGCTCAATATACAGGTCACAGTTTTTTTCAGATTTTTCGTAACCCCCCCCACCCCCCCCACACACACACAGACACACACACCTAGAACTTCCCCTCAGAA
Organism: Ammodytes dubius; assembly: GCA_026122265.1. Lineage (NCBI taxonomy): Eukaryota > Metazoa > Chordata > Actinopteri > Uranoscopiformes > Ammodytidae > Ammodytes > Ammodytes dubius. The sequence continues at coordinate 33,128,045 of CM047511.1, read as the reverse complement.
AAACAACAAACATCAAAAGACAACTACATAAATATATGATTTGTTTTAATTCCGTTTCTAACCTGCTGCTTCGTAGAGACATTTCTAACCGAAAACAGTTTTTTTTTAAAGTCATCATTTTTTTTTTCATGACTTTTGTGTGTGTGTGTGTGTCTCTCTCTCTCTCCCTGTGTGTGTGTAGTAGTAGTAGTAGTAGTAACACCTTCATTTACCATTATCAATTATATATATATATAAAAGAAAAATACATATACTGTATGTATATATATATACTATATATTTTTTTTTATAACGTTTACAAATATATAACTACATAATATAATATAACAAGACACAATATAACATAATACAATATAACATAAGATAATACAATACTATAAATATAATTCACTAAAAATATAATATATATATTCATACTTTAACGTCTAAAAATATATCATTTTCTACAAATGTGTGTCTGTCTGTCTGTCTCTCTCCCTGTCTGTCTGTCTTAGGGGACTTATGCCACGGTGTACAAAGGTCGCAGCAAACTGACGGAGAACCTCGTGGCTCTGAAGGAAATCCGTCTAGAGCACGAAGAAGGAGCGCCATGCACCGCCATCAGGGAAGGTTAGCATGCTAGGCTACGAGCTACGTGCTACGTGTGTGTGTGTGTGTGTGTGTGTGTGTGTAGGGGCCATCAGGGAAGGTTAGCATGCTAGGTAGGCTACAAGCTACAGAATAATATTGTTTCCATTTTTCCTTAAACCTGCAGTGTGTAGAATTTTGGGTTTTATTTCCTAGCAGATTTTGTAGAAAGTAATTATAATATCCATAAGTACATTTAATTTAGTGCATAATAGCTGAAAAAAATGTTTTGAATTATTTTTTTTCCGCTTAGAAAGGGTCTCATATATACGGAAGAGGATTAGGGCCACACATGAAAGAAAAAAAAAATTGAAATTCTGACTTTTTTTTTTGCTCATGAAATTCTGACTTTTTTTTCATGGAATTCTGACTTTTTTTTTTGTTCATGAAATTCTGACTTTTTTTTTTGCTCATAAAATTCTGACTTTTTTTTTTGTTCATGAAATTCTGACTTTTTTTTTGCTCATGAAATTCTGATTTTTTTTTTTTTGGTCATGAAATTCTGACTTTTTTTTTCATGGAATTCTGACTTTTTTTTTGTTCATGGAATTCTGACTTTTTTTTTTGTTCATGGAATTCTGACTTTTTTTTTTGTTCATGGAATTCTGACTTTTTTTTTTGTTCATGGAATTCTGACTTTTTTTTTCATGGAATTCTGACTTTTTTTTTTGTTCATGAAATTCTGACTTTTTTTTTTGTTCATGAAATTCTGACTTTTTTTTTGCTCATGAAATTCTGACTTATTTTTTTTGTTCATGAAATTCTGACTTTTTTTTCATGGAATTCTGACTT